>JAXIVJ010007795.1:5000-58782 GCA_036785665.1 Chirona hameri
ATACATACATACATACATACATACATACATACATACATACATACATACATACATACATACATACATACATACATACATACATACATACATACATACATACATACATACATACATACATACATACATACATACATACATACATACATACATACATACATACATACATACATACATACATACATACATACATACATACATACATACATACATACATACATACATACATACATACATACATACATACATACATACATACATACATACATACATACATACATACATACATACATACATACATACATACATACATACATACATACATACATACATACATACATACATACATACATACATACATACATACATACATACATACATACATACATACATACATACATACATACATACATACATACATACATACATACATACATACATACATACATACATACATACATACATACATACATACATACATACATACATACATACATACATACATACATACATACATACATACATACATACATACATACATACATACATACATACATACATACATACATACATACATACATACATACATACATACATACATACATACATACATACTATATATATATATATATATATATATATATATATATATATATATATATCTATAGATACGCGTACGCATACACATACATATACATATACATATACATATACCATGTGCTATATTTTGTTTGACGCTGACATATAAGCTGATGCCGTCTTTGGCCGTCTTGCTACCCATTATCCTGACTGCACAACCTCTGCGTTTGTCATGCAACCTCAGCCCTTGCAGCTCATGCTCATATTTCCCTTATGTTTCTGTTTACCTCTATGTTTCTGATTTCGCGAACCAGTGTGTCCCGAAACCCAGCTGATCTCTGGTGTCTCTGACGTCACTCTGACGTCACTACAGTGTGTTTCAGCGGTCAGGATCCGTAGTGACCTGTACTCTAACGTCACTCTGACGTCACTCTGATTTGTTTCAGGGAGCTGGACGCGGACAGGATCCGAAGTGACTTGTACGAGGCCAACTGGAAATTCTGCGTCACCTAGAGGCCAGCCTCAGCTCGTCTTTTGTCGCCCGTCTCTCGTCTCTCGCGTCTCGCTGCATATATCGCCTCGTCTATCTCTTTGTCCGTCGCCGTGTCTGTCGCACTTGCGTTGTCTGTCGCTTTGTCTCTAGCCTCGTTCTTCGTTTCATCTGTCTTGTCGTCCTTGGCTTGGGCCGTCTCTGCATCTGTGGTTGCGTCCTTTGCTCTTCGTCCGTTGCGTCCTTTGCCCCTTCCCTTTGTACGGCTTATCAGGACGTCTGCGGTGTGTCGGAGCAGACTGCTGTCCAGGTCGCCCAAGGTCAGGGTCAAGCTCGCCACAGGAGTAGCCCAAATTGTCTCCGGTGCGGTGCGGGCAGGACTGACCGGGCGGTATGCGCGTTTGTGCGTGTGTCCGTACGTGTGGCCACGTGCCAGTAGAGCTGGCAAGTGTCGTCTTGCTTTCGTAGTCTTCCTGCCGCGTGCCTCAGGAATTGTCCGTTAGTTTTCTGTGCTGTGCGCGTATCTGGTGGTTCTGGTCTCGTTTTTGGGATTGGTGATTCCCTGGTATAAAGGTGACCCGACAATCGTACAAATCTGTGGATTCGCACCGAACGAACCGACACGGTTATTGAAAGGGGCAGACTATCACGTTCTGAATCGGTTTAGTTCAGCCCGTCATATCGGTGTTCTGCGCATGGCAGTGATACGAAATTAGTCTCCGTGAGTTGCTGTGTCGAGTTAGCTAGGGTGAATTCTTCAGGCTTTGCTGAACACGACTCAGGTGGGGGTTCACGGGATACTCAGCGGGAGGGACGTAGAAACGTAGTCGTAGTCGTCACGGGATACTCAGCGGGAGGGACGGACAAACGTAGTCGTAGTCGTCACGGGATGATCAGGGGGAGGGACGTACACACGTAGTCGTAGTCGTTACGGGATGATCAGGGGGAGGGACGTACAAACGTAGTCGTAGTCGTCACGGGATACTCAGCGGGAGGGACGTACAAACGTAGTCGTAGTCGTCACGGGATACTCAGCGCGAGGGACGTACAAACGTAGTCGTAGTCGTCACGGGATACTCAGCGGGGGGGACGTACAAACGTAGTGGTAGTCGTCACAGGATAATCAGCGGGAGGGACGGACAAACGTAGTCATAGTCGTCACGGGATGATCAGCGGGAGGGGGATGTACAAACGTAGTGGTAGTCGTCACGTCACTTGGTCGTGTCATGTGTCGAGTAAATTATCTGTGATATGGGCCGCCAAATCGGGGCACAGTCTGTACCTACTGTTACCTACTTGAAATATTGCCGTCTGTTTTCCTGTGTTGTCACAAATACACTGTTTTGAGACATTGCGTCAGATTCGTTTCTTTGAAATATGACGTTGGAAACCGATAAAGATATTACCACTTTTCCGTCATTGAAAGAATCTATGTATATAAACTGACCTTTGTCATCCAAACCATTGGATCTAAGCCAAGTGGATCCAAGCCCATGGGAGAACGGTTTTCAATGCCCCGAAAAACACAGCCGTGCATACATTTCATAAGTTTATTCGGCTTGAGCAGCCGGTTCATGTCTATGCCCTGTATACCTGCTACACTTGTTAACATTCATCGGTGCGACAATTACGATCAGCTACGTATTATCACAGAATCACCGGCTGCACGTATCGACAATGTACATGTTCGAACGAACTTTGTCTGGCGAGCATGATGTCGGTCAACGAGACAATGCTAGAATTCCTAGCTAAATGCGTGATTATCATCTCGCTAGTATGTTGTCCAATAATGCAGTTCAGAAACGCTAATTACTCACCAAATGGCTCAAATTGAACCAAATCGCTTACTTCACGCCTCAACAAGTAATGCCTTGTCTTGTTTTGAACTGAATGTTGACAAAGCACAAGTACGCGTAGCGTGGTAACGCTAAAAGTGCATAAATCAGCACACATTTTAATGCCAGGTCCAAGTCTAGCTGGACGTCAACTCATATTACCGCAACTTCCGACCCAGCGCCCGCACACACATGTTCAATAAGCAGTGGCGTTGACACACCCTATACACACAGCAATAGTTGGCACAAGTATAGCGTTGAATGCTGCGCTTGAACCGTCACGGTCCCAGCTTGCCCTGCGATCAAAATGCCCACCTCACCAACCAACCAACCAACAATAAATAACGCCTTCAGCGAGCGCTCGAAACCGCACACACGCGATGACAGCGGCCAGAAACGGAAGCTCTACCTCCGCTTCACGCCGATAGATGGCAGTCAATTAGGACGCTGTGCCCGCGCACGTCTCAGACCGTTCATCTCATAGCTCGGAGTTTCGCTCTGCTGTCCGCCGATCCTGAACGTCGCCTTGCTCTGCGACTGGTGGAAAAACCAGCCCAAATCGCTCCGGTGCAGCTCATGAACAGCCGTGAGCGGGTTTCGCAGCTGAAGGAGGGCAGTGCTGTCCGCGCAGGACCGCGCCTGGCCGGCCGGCGCGCACTTCTGCTGCGCAGGGTCGTAAACGTACCGGGGCGGACACTTGTACAGGAGTCCTGTGGAGAGAGAGAAGGGGCAGGGTAGGGTCAGTCGCGGGCACAGAGTGGTAATAGGTGGTAATCGGTGGTAAGTGGTAATAGGGGGAGGTGAAGACAGTGAGTGACGGGGTACGCTGTGGAGAGAAGGGGCAGGGCAGGTTCAGTCGCGGTCACAGAGTGGCAATATGTGGTAATCGGTGGTAAGTGGTAATAGGGGGAGGTGAAGACAGTGAGTGACGGGGTACGCTGTGGAGAGAAGGGCAGGGTCAGTCGCGGTCACAGAGTGGTAATAGGTGGTAATAGGTGGTAAGTGGTAATAGGGGGAGGTGAAGACAGTGAGTGACGGGGTACGCTGTGGAGAGAAGGAGCAGGGCAGGGTCAGTCGCGGTCACAGAGTGGTAATATGTGGTAATAGGTGGTAAGTGGTAATAGGGGGAGGTGAAGACAGTGAGTGACGGGGTACGCTGTGTAGAGAGGGAGAGAGGGGTCAGTCGCAGCGGGGGGGATGATAATGATGGGGTGCGGGGAGCGCAGACTGGCGGGGGGGGGGAGGACGTGAGAAGTTAATGCTTGTTTGCCTAAGGGTTTTTATTGGTATAATTTAGCAGCATTTCATCAATCCAGGCGAACTAGAGTGACGAAGAAATAACACCACTTAGCTTCTGCAGTTTAATCCAACCAGCTTTAGGCACCCAAGATTGCTTTACTTGAGGGCTTTACCCACCACATACCGGAAGCGGCTTCCCTAGAGGTCCCGCCTACCTCCCAGCATTCTAGCATCCCCAGTATTCTTCCCCGGTGTCATGATGGTGAGATTATGCTTCCCATTTCGGTGCTGGGCTCACTGGTCAGCGGTGATAAGTTACACGTTTCGGTGTCATACTCACTGGTCAGCTCGCCGGATTCGAGGAAGACGCAGCGGTAGAAGTGGTGGCAGTCGGCCTCATACTCGAAGAAGCCGGGGGCGGTGCAGCTGAACCGCTGGGAAGAGCGCCGGCCGGGTTAGTCAGCTGATCAGAGGTTATGGGTTATGGACGGCTAATGTGACACCAAGGAAACCTCGCATCGCAAAGCCCTCGCACATGATACTCATCCGAGCTTGAACTTGACATTTGTCTAACAGCGGTTGTTGCCGTCTTCAAATATTAATCAAAATTAGCTTACCCCCCCCCCCCCCCCCCGGTGGCGACGCCCCCGCTTATGTGAGTCACAGTTTAATCATACCAGCTAGAACCTCCTATCATTGGCTCGTAAACAATGAAAGTGGCTAAGCTAGCTACCTGACATAATTTGCAATCAGATACTTTCTGAAACTAAACAACGAACGTCCCGACGTCCTATCCCCCATCCTACGAGAACCGACGTCCACGGACTTCCCCCCACCCTTGGCGCCATGTGACCTTTGTCGGAGCGCCCTTAAACACAAACCATCATCACCCTCCGAGTTCCCATCGGTACACCCACCTCGTCGCCTCCGTTGTCGTCGCTGGTCACGCTCTCAGAGGTAGGGATCTGCACAGTCTCGCCCCCAGGGATTATGATGCTCTCACAGTTACACCCACCTCGTCGCCTCCGTTGTCGTCGCTGGTCACACCCACCTCGTCGCCTCCGTTGTCGTCGCTGGTCACGCTCTCAGAGGTAGGGATCTGCACAGTCTCGCCCCCAGGGATTACAATGCTGTCTCCGAATGCAGCTGCGTCTTCGGAAGAACCGGCGATGCCACCAGCAGGAGACAGAGGAATACCGAGGCCCATTGCCATACAAGTCTCGCCAGCGGCTGAAACGAGCGGAGGCACCGCGCGTTATCGAAGCGAGTCGCAGTATGGGTATCATAAAGATGAATGTATAGTGTCGACAAGTGTCGTTTATCATGTACTCAATGGTGGCGAGACATAGCATGTGTTTCAAGTTGATACGAGTTCGAAAAAAACGCTGGTGTTACGATTTTAATTCACACAGATTGTAGTAAATGAACACTATACCCAGATTTGCACGGTAGTATCTGCAGAATCATCGCAAAATGCTTCCTACGGAAAGTCAACATGAACTCGAATGTAACTAAGAGTACAAATAAAGAAGAATTCGACCGAGTTTCGCCTCGTCTCGTACTCACGTCGTGTCACGCAGTTCTGCTGCTCCGCGTCGAAGATTGAGCCCTCAGGGCAGACTCCTACTACGAATGTCCAGAGCTTTCCGCTCCAATCACAGCGGTAGAACTGGTTACAGAAAAGGGGGTGGCGAACAGAGCCGGGCCGGCCGCAGATCAGCGAGAATTCGCCAGAGGAGCCGCCGGAGCCTCCTTCACCACCAGATCCGCCAGATCCGCCGGTGCTGGTTTCGCCTCCAGATCCACTAGATCCACCAGTGGCAGCCTCACTACCAGATCCACCAGATCCGCTAGATCCGCCAGTGGCAGCCTCGCCTCCAGATCCGCCAGATCCACCAGTGGCAGTCTCGCCTCCAGATCCACTAGATCCACCAGTGGCAGCCTCGCCTCCAGATCCACTAGATCCACCAGTGGCAGCCTCACTACCAGATCCACCAGATCCGCCAGATCCACCAGTGGCAGCCTCACTACCAGATCCACCAGATCCGCCAGATCCACCAGTGGCAGTCTCGCCT
Organism: Chirona hameri; assembly: GCA_036785665.1. Taxonomy (NCBI): domain Eukaryota; kingdom Metazoa; phylum Arthropoda; class Thecostraca; order Balanomorpha; family Balanidae; genus Chirona; species Chirona hameri. Next base: position 11,216 of record JAXIVJ010007795.1, read on the forward strand.
CCAGATCCGCTAGATCCACCAGTGGCAGCCTCTCCACCAGATCCCGTGGATCCCCCAGTGGCAGCCTCGCCTCCAGATCCGCCAGATCCACCAGTGGCAGTCTCGCCTCCAGATCCACTAGATCCACCAGTGGCAGCCTCGCCTCCAGATCCACTAGATCCACCAGTGGCAGCCTCGCCTCCAGATCCGCTAGATCCGCTAGATCCACCAGTGGCAGCCTCACTACCAGATCCACCAGATCCGCCAGATTCACCAGTGGCAGTCTCGCCTCCAGATCCGCTAGATCCGCCAGTGGCAGTCTCGCCTCCAGATCCACTAGATCCGCCAGTGCTTCCGGAAGATCCACCAGATCCGCTAGATCCGCCAGTGGCAGCCTCGCCACCAGATCCGCTAGATCCGCCAGTGGCAGCCTCGCCTCCAGATCCACTAGATCCGCTAGATCCACCAGTGGCAGCCTCACTACCAGATCCACCAGATCCGCCAGATCCACCAGTGGCAGTCTCGCCTCCAGATCCGCTAGATCCGCCAGTGGCAGTCTCGCCTCCAGATCCACTAGATCCGCCAGTGCTTCCGGAAGATCCACCAGATCCGCTAGATCCGCCAGTGGCAGCCTCGCCACCAGATCCGCTAGATCCGCCAGTGGCAGCCTCGCCTCCAGATCCACTAGATCCGCCAGTGGCAGCCTCGCCTCCAGATCCACTAGATCCGCCAGTGGCAGCCTCGCCACCAGATCCGCTAGATCCACCAGTGGCAGCCTCGCCTCCAGATCCGCTAGATCCACCAGTGGCAGCCTCGCCTCCAGATCCACTAGATCCGCCAGTGGCAGCCTCGCCAACAGATCCGCTAGATCCGCCAGTGGCAGCCTCGCCTCCAGATCCAATAGATCCGCCAGTGGCAGCCTCGCCTCCAGATCCGCTAGATCCACCAGTGACAGTCTCGCCACCAGATCCGCTAGATCCGCCAGTGGCAGTCTCGCCTTCAGACCCACTAGATCCGCCAAGGCCAGTTTCGCCACCAGATCCAGTAGATCCACCAGTGGCAGCCTCGACACCAGATCCGCTAGATCCGCCTGTGGCAGCCTCTACACCAGATTCAGTAGATCCGCCAGTGCTTCCTTCGCTACCAGATACGCCAAATCCTCCAGCGCCTCCTTCACCACTCTCTCCTCCGGAGCCCCCAAGACAGGCGGGCCTCGGGACGATGTCCTGGGGGAAGTTGCAGCCACCATTGCCTTCGTTCATGCTGGCGTCGAACATAGTGCCCGGCGCGCAATCCTGCACGAAGGCGGAGAAGGAACTGCCGTCGCCGAGCCAGTCGACGCAGGAGTAGAACCTGTTGAAGGAGCGTGGTGGTCAGTACCTGTCACACGGAGGAGGTAGCTGGCCAGGAATCGACGAGGTCACAGGGGCAGACACTGGTTCAGGCCTATACGGTGTGGAATGTACGCAGGATGTGCAATGTACACATTCCGGTCAGAAAACAGTGAGGTTACAAAGCAGATGGGGTCAGGCCAACGCCGGTTCAATGTTACGCAGATATATCATGAAGCATGCATGTCTTGGAACGTGCGGTAGGAAATGAGGGCTCGACTCAGTACTCACTTTCTGCAGTTGTCATGTGGGAAGAAGCCAGCCTGCATGCAGGTGAACTGTCCATCGCCAGTATCGCCAGAACCCTCGACTAAGCCAGAACCTTCAATTTCTCCCGTGCCCCCAGTCTCGCCAGATCCTTCAACATCTCCAGAACCCTGAACTTCAGATTCGCCGGTTCCGCCAGTTCCTCCGGTTCCTCCAGTTTCTCCGGTTTCTCCAGTTTCTCCAGTTGCTCCGGTTTCTCCAGTTTCTCCCTCGCCACCAGATTCAGTAGATCCGCCAGTGCTTCCGGAAGATCCACTAGATCCGCCGGTAGCAGCCTCGCCGCCAGATCCAGTAGATCCACCAGATCCGCTAGATCCTCCAGATTCGCTAGATCCGCCAGATCCTCCAGATCCGCTAGATACGCCAGATCCGCTAGATCCGCCAGTGGCAGCTTCACCGCCAGATCCAGTAGATCCACCAGATCCGCTAGATCCTCCAGATTCGCTAGATCCTCCAGATTCGCTAGATCCGCCAGATCCTCCAGATCCGCTAGAAACGCCAGATCCGCTAGATCCGCCAGTGGAAGCCTCGGCACCAGATCCGCTAGATCCGCCAGTGACAGCCTCTCCACCAGATTCAGTAGATCCGCCAGTGATTCCTTCGCCACCAGATACGCCAAATCCTCCAGCGCCTCCTTCACCACTCTCTCCTCCGGAGCTCTCCTCATCACCAGATCCCCCCGGGACAACATCCCCTTCTCCAAGACAGGTGGGCCTCGGCACGATGTCCTGGGGGAAGTTGCAGCCACCATTGCCTTCGTTCATGTTGGCGTCGAACATAGTGCCCGGGGCGCAATCCAGCACGAAGGCGGAGAAAGAGCTGCCGTCGCCGAGCCAGTCGCCGCAGGTGTAGAACCTGTGGAAGGAGCGTGGTACCTGTCACACGGAGGAGCTAGCTGGCCAGGAATCGACGAGGTCACAGGGGCAGACACTGGTTCAGGCCTATACGGTGTGGAATGTACGCAGGATGTGCAATGTACACATTCCGGTCAGAAAACAGTGAGGTTACAAAGCAGATAGGGTCAGGCCAACGCCGGTTCAATGCTACGCAGAGATATCATGAAGCATGCATGTCTATTGGAACGTGCGGTAGGAAATGAGGGCTCGACTCAGTACTCACTTTCTGCAGTTGTCATGTGGGAAGAAGCCAGCCTGCGTGCAGGTGAACTGTCCATCTACAGTATCGCCAGAACCCACGACTAAGCCAGAGCCTTCTCCGGAGCTCTCCTCATCACCAGATCCCTGCGGGACAACATCCCCTTCTCCAAGACAGGCGGGCCTCGGGACGATGTCCTGGGGGAAATTGCAGCCACCATTGCCTTCGTTCATGTTGGCGTCGAACATAGTGCCCGGGGCGCAATCCAGCACGAAGGCGGAGAAGGAACTGCCGTCGCCGAGCCAGTCGCCGCAGGTGTAGAACCTGTGGAAGGAGCGTGGTACCTGTCACACGGAGGAGGTAGCTGGCCAGGAATCGACGAGGTCACAGGGGCAGACACTGGTTCAGGCCTATACGGTGTGGAATGTACGCAGGATGTGCAATGTACACATTCCGGTCAGAAAACAGTGAGGTTACAAAGCAGATAGGGTCAGGCCAACGCCGGTTCAATGTTACGCAGAGATATCATGAAGCTTGCATGTCTATTGGAACGTGCGGTAGGAAATGAGGGCTCGACTCAGTACTCACTTTCTGCAGTTGTCATGTGGGAAGAAGCCAGCCTGCGTGCAGGTGAACTGTCCATCTACAGTATCGCCAGAACCCACGACTAAGCCAGAGCCTTCTCCGGAGCTCTCCTCATCACCAGATCCTTCTCCGGAGCTCTCCTCATCACCAGATCCCTGCGGGACAACATCCCCTTCTCCAAGACAGGCGGGCCTCGGGACGATGTCCTGGGGGAAGTTGCAGCCACCATTGCCTTCGTTCATGTTGGCGTCGAACATAGTGCCCGGGGCGCAATCCAGCACGAAGGCGGAGAAGGAGCTGCCGTCGCCGAGCCAGCCGCCGCAGGTGTAGAACCTGTGGAAGGAGCGTGGTGGTCAGCACTTGTCACACGGAGGAGCTAGCTGGCCAGGAAACGACGAGGTCACAGGGGCAGACACTGGTTCAGGCCTACACGGTGTGGAATGTACGCAGGATGTGCAATGTACACATTCCGGTCAGAAAACAGTGAGGTTACAAAGCAGATAGGGTCAGGCCAACGCCGGTTCAATGTTACGCAGAGATATCATGAAGCTTGCATGTCTATTGGAACGTGCGGTAGTAAATGAGGGCTCACGCTGACAATGATTGTTGTAGTGTTGCTGCAACACAGTTTACAAGTGGGCACGCTTATCTCAAGTTTCTGACGTTCAAACTAATACGAGAAAAAGGCAGCGATAATTATTATTATATCTTAAACGTGTATCAGAATAGTCTGAACCGATGGGTTCCGCGTCGATCGTCTACTCAGCACTCACTTTCTGCAGTTGGCATGTGGGAAGAAGCCAGCCTGCGTGCAGGTGAACTTTCCGTCGCCACTCACTCCGGAACCATCGACCACAACCGAGCCTTCAATTTCTCCCATGCTCCCAGTCTCGCCAAATCCTTCAACATCTCCAGAACTCTGAACTTCAGATTCGCCGGTTCCGCCAGTTCCTCCGGTTCCTCCGGTTCCTCCGGTTCCTCCGGTTCCTCCACTTACTCCAGCGCCTCCTTCGCCTTCACCGGACTCTTCACCTCCAGCAACACCTCCCTCTCCGCCGTCGCCAGAGCCGTCCACAGTGCCTTCGCCTCCTTCGCCTCCGTCCGCGGCGCACTCAGGCCTCTGGATGGCGCTCGGCCAGTTGCACGTGTCGATCCTGTCGTCGAACATCAGGCCAGCAGGACAGTCCCACTCAAAGGCAGAGAACTCCGAGCCATCTCCGTGCAAGTCCAAGCAGCGGTAGAACCTAAAGGCAGCGAAGAATAGGAGTCAGAACATGATGTACGCACCAACATCCACGGCTAGAGAAAGCGTCCAGCGTAGAGTCCGGGTCAGACCATGTTGAACGAACACCCAGGGCTAGGGAAAGCATTCAGCACAGAACGGGCCCAGAACATGTTGCACGTACGTCCAGGACTAGACACGACATCAGGATGTGAGGGTGGACAGAGAGTGACAGTGTCGGCGACCTGAAAAGTCGCGGGTGAAGTCGGGGTAGACGAGGTTGTAAGTACGACTAGGACTAGGCAGCAATGCATTCAGCAAAGAGTCAGGGTGAGAGCATGTTGTATACGCCCAGGACTAGGCAAAGGTGTGTGTAGGCGGGGATGGGGAAGACAAAGAGTGACAGTGCTGGTAAGAGTAACTTGGGGAGTCGCGGTTAAGTGGACAAGCGATGGGTGTGGTTAGGGGTAAAATATCTTCGTTCAACAGTCCACAACTGTCAAGAAGCATAACAATGAGCTCCTCGACCGACACCTATTGGTACTTGAATATATGTCCAGACTTAGCACATTCCCGAGCTTCAGCACTGAAGACGAATCGCATTGTTCTGGTTGACATAGGCATGAATGAATCCAGGAACGAAAGCGTCGGGCAGCTTTGAGTGCCTGCACGCCGTGCTACGGACCATGCATATTAATCATGATCCACAATTGTCACGTTGTCTATTGCAAATCTTTTCAAGCATGAAAACATCTTATTGAGCATGCCGTTTCTCTAGGAGCTAGACACTTACTTGGTGCAGTCTCCGGGGTAGGGGAAGAAGCTAGCCTCAGTGCAAAGCTGGGATGATGCTTGGCCCGATCCTTCAATCTCGGAGCCCTCAGATCCTTCCGAGCCACTGGATCCTCCCGAGCCACTAGATCCTCCCGAGCCACTGGATCCTCCCGAGCCACTGGATCCTCCAGTGCTTCCGGATCCTCCAGTGCTTCCGGATCCTCCAGTGCTTCCAGATCCTCCAGTGTTTCCAGATCCTCCAGTGCTTCCTGAGCCTCCAGTGCTGTCTGAGCCTCCAGTGCTTCCAGATCCTCCAGTGCTGCCTGATCCTCCAGTGCTGCCTGATCCTCCAGTGCTTCCAGATCCTCCAGTGCTTCCTGATTCTCCAGTGCTTCCAGATCCTCCAGTGCTTCCAGATCCTCCAGTGCTTCCTGAGCCTCCAGTGCTTCCAGATCCTCCAGTGCTGCCTGATCCTCCAGTGCTTCCAGATCCTCCAGTGCTTCCTGAGCCTCCAGTGCTTCCTGAGCCTCCAGTGCTTCCAGATCCTCCAGTGCTTCCAGATCCTCCAGTACTTCCTGAGCCTCCAGTGCTGCCTGATCCTCCAGTGCTTCCTGAGCCTCCAGTGCTTTCAGATCCTCCAGTGCTTCCAGATCCTCCAGTGCTTCCAGATCCTCCAGTGCTTCCAGATCCTCCAGTGCTTCCTGAGCCTCCAGTGCTGCCCGAGCCTCCAGTGCTTCCAGATCCTCCAGTGCTTCCAGATCCTCCAGTGCTGCCTGATCCTCCAGTGCTTCCTGAGCCTCCAGTGCTGCCTGATCCTCCAGTGCTTCCTGAGCCTCCAGTGCTTCCTGATCCTCCTGTGCTGCCCGAGCCTCCAGTGCTTCCAGATCCTCCAGTGCTGCCTGAGCCTCCAGTGCTGCCCGAGCCTCCAGTGCTTCCAGATCCTCCAGTGCTGCTTGAGCTTCCAGTGCTGCCTGAGCCTCCAGTGCTGCCTGAGCCTTCAGTGCTGCTCGAGCTTCCAGAACCACTAGATCCTGCAGAACCACTAGATCCTCCTGTGCTGGCAGAACCTCCAGATCCTGCAGATCCTCCAGCTTCACCAGATCCACCAGATCCGCCAGATCCACAGTCGGGCCTGGGCTCGACGGCCTCGAAGAAGTTGCAGAAGCCGTTGGCAGGATCGAACACGGTGCCAGGGGCGCAGTCGAAGGTGAACGTCTTGAAGATGGAGCCGTCCTCAGACTGGTCCACACAGTGGTAGAACCTGATGACAAAACAAAGCCGGCACGGTCAGAACATGCTGGCAAAGAAGCGGAACGGTCAGAAACTCAGAACCTAACCGAACATACTCTGGACCATCAGAACATGACGGGAAAAACGATCCCGGGACAGCAAGTCGGCTGCGAGTGGAATAGCCGTTATTTGAGAGAAAGATGTACTAAATGAGGAGTGAAGAATGGGACATATCAACTTCACCATCCTGTCTATCGGGCGCTGAGTAAGCGGGTGGTAGAGTTCACGTTGCACGAAAGATGAACAAAAAGATGCTGATCCCATCAAACATCTAGTTTGCACTAAATTTTGCTTTAAAAAACGATTGCCAAACCTAGCTGAATTAAGCTTTTCTTGCAAAAGCAAAAGACGCTATAACAATTAAACGTGTATCAGAATAGTCTGAACCGATGGGTTCCGCGTCGATCGTCTACTCAGCACTCACTTTCTGCAGTTGGCATGTGGGAAGAAGCCAGCCTGCGTGCAGGTGAACTTTCCGTCGCCACTCACTCCGGAACCATCGACCACAACCGAGCCTTCAATTTCTCCCATGCTCCCAGTCTCGCCAAATCCTTCAACATCTCCAGAACTCTGAACTTCAGATTCGCCGGTTCCGCCAGTTACTCCGGTTCCTCCGGTTCCTCCACTTACTCCAGCGCCCCCTTCACCTTCACCGGACTCTTCACCTCCAGCAACACCTCCCTCTCCGCCGTCGCCAGAGCCGTCCACACTGCCTTCGCCTCCTTCGCCTCCGTCCGCGGCGCACTCAGGCCTCTGGATGGCGCTCGGCCAGTTGCACGTGTCGATCCTGTCGTCGAACATCAGGCCAGCAGGACAGTCCCACTCAAAGGCAGAGAACTCCGAGCCATCTCCGTGCAAGTCCAAGCAGCGGTAGAATCTAAAGGCAGCGAAGAATAGGAGTCAGAACATGATGTATGCACCAACATCCACGGCTAGAGAAAGCGTCCAGCGTAGTGTCTGGGTCAGACCATGTTGAACGAACACCCAGGGCTAGGGAAAGCATTCAGCACAGAACGGGACCAGAACATGTTGCACGTACGTCCAGGACTAGACACGACATCAGGATGTGAGGGTGGACAGAGAGTGACAGTGTCGGCGACCTGAAAAGTCGCGGGTGAAGTCGGGGTAGACGAGGTTGTAAGTACGACTAGGACTAGGCAGCAATGCATTCAGCAAAGAGTCAGGGTGAGAGCATGTTGTATACGCCCAGGACTAGGCAAAGGTGTGTGTAGGCGGGGATGTGGAAGACGAAGAGTGACAGTGCTGGTAAGAGTAACTTGGGGAGTCGCGGTTAAGTGGACAAGCGATGGGTGTGGTTAGGGGTAAAATATCTTCGTTCAACAGTCCACAACTGTCAAGAAGCATAACAATGAGCTCCTCGACCGACACCTATTGGTACTTGAATATATGTCCAGACTTAGCACATTCCCGAGCTTCAGCACTGAAGACGAATCGCATTGTTCTGGTTGACATAGGCATGAATGAATCCAGGAACGAAAGCGTCGGGCAGCTTTGAGTGCCTGCACGCCGTGCTACGGACCATGCATATTAATCATGATCCACAATTGTCACGTTGTCTATTGCAAATCTTTTCAAGCATGAAAACATCTTATTGAGCATGCCGTTTCTCTAGGAGCTAGACACTTACTTGGTGCAGTCTCCGGGGTAGGGGAAGAAGCCAGCCTCAGTGCAAAGCTGGGATGATGCTTGGCCCGATCCTTCAATCTCGGAGCCCTCAGATCCTTCCGAGCCACTGGATCCTCCCGAGCCACTAGATCCTCCCGAGCCACTGGATCCTCCAGTGCTGCTGGATCCTCCAGTGCTTCCGGATCCTCCAGTGCTTCCAGATCCTCCAGTGTTTCCAGATCCTCCAGTGCTTCCTGAGCCTCCAGTGCTTCCAGATCCTCCAGTGCTGCCTGATCCTCCAGTGCTGCCTGATCCTCCAGTGCTTCCAGATCCTCCAGTGCTTCCTGATTCTCCAGTGCTTCCAGATCCTCCAGTGCTTCCAGATCCTCCAGTGCTTCCTGAGCCTCCAGTGCTTCCAGATCCTCCAGTGCTGCCTGATCCTCCAGTGCTTCCAGATCCTCCAGTGCTTCCTGAGCCTCCAGTGCTTCCTGAGCCTCCAGTGCTTCCAGATCCTCCAGTGCTTCCAGATCCTCCAGTACTTCCTGAGCCTCCAGTGCTGCCTGATCCTCCAGTGCTTCCTGAGCCTCCAGTGCTTCCAGATCCTCCAGTGCTTCCAGATCCTCCAGTGCTTCCAGATCCTCCAGTGCTTCCAGATCCTCCAGTGCTTCCAGATCCTCCAGTGCTTCCTGAGCCTCCAGTGCTGCCCGAGCCTCCAGTGCTTCCAGATCCTCCAGTGCTTCCAGATCCTCCAGTGCTGCCTGATCCTCCAGTGCTTCCTGAGCCTCCAGTGCTTCCTGATCCTCCAGTGCTGCCGGAGCCTCCAGTGCTTCCAGATCCTCCAGTGCTGCCCGAGCCTCCAGTGCTGCCCGAGCCTCCAGTGCTTCCAGATCCTCCAGTGCTGCTTGAGCCTCCAGTGCTGCCTGAGCCTCCAGTGCTGCCTGAGCCTTCAGTGCTGCTCGAGCTTCCAGAACCACTAGATCCTGCAGAACCACTAGATCCTCCTGTGCTGGCAGAACCTCCAGATCCTGCAGATCCTCCAGCTTCACCAGATCCACCAGATCCGCCAGATCCACAGTCGGGCCTGGGCTCGACGGCCTCGAAGAAGTTGCAGAAGCCGTTGGCAGGATCGAACACGGTGCCAGGGGCGCAGTCGAAGGTGAACGTCTTGAAGATGGAGCCGTCCTCAGACTGGTCCACACAGCGGTAGAACCTGATGACAAAACAAAGCCGGCACGGTCAGAACATGCTGGCAAAGAAGCGGAACGGTCAGAAACTCAGAACCTAACCGAACATACTCTGGACCATCAGAACATGACGGGAAAAACGATCCCGGGACAGCAAGTCGGCTGCGAGTGGAATAGCCGTTATTTGAGAGAAAGATGTACTAAATGAGGAGTGAAGAATGGGACATATCAACTTCACCATCCTCTCTATCGGGCGCTGAGTAAGCGGGTGGTAGAGTTCACGTTTCACGAAAGATGAACAAAAAGATGCTGATCCCATCAAACATCTAGTTTGCACTAAATTTTGCTTTAAAAAACGATTGCCAAACCTAGCTGAATTAAGCTTTTCTTGCAAAAGCAAAAGACGCTATAACAATGACAGAAAGCATGTGTCTATTTCACCCAAAACAACGGAAAATGTCTCCAGTACCTACGTCTCCAGTTATGTGTCCCAGTGGTAAGTTCGCTGGAGTACTTACTTTGTACAGTCTCCAGGATAGGCGAAGAACCCAGGTTCAGGGCACGGCAATTCGCCCTCGTCGTTCACGGGGCTGCTGCCGCTGCTGCTGCCGCTGCCGCTGCCGCTGCTGCCGCCGCCGTTGCCGCTGCCGCTGCCGCTGCCGCTGCCGCTGCCGCTGCCGCTGCCGCTGCCGCTGCCGCTGCCGCTGCCGCTGCCGCTGCCGCTGCTGCTGCTACTGCTACTGCCACTGCTGCCGCTGCCACTACCGATGCTGTTTTGTGGGTGCTGCTGCTGCTGCTGGTGCTGCTGCTGCTCCTGCTGAAGTTTCCAGGCTTGGAACTGCTCCCACATAGGAGGCAAGTGTCTCCCTGTCGCGGGCCTGTCCATCTTGGCTGGAAAGGCGAAAGTTAATGATTTTTTTTGTGTGTGTGGAACGGTTGCCTGGAGCTGGGCGAGTTGTTGGAAAGGCATCAGCACGCATGATCAATAATTTTGGATGCATTTGCTAGTCTCTTTCAGAGCGTTTTCTATCCAAAACCAAGCCGAATTTGATGGTCTTTGTTTTACTAAGTAAAGGAACAGAAAAATACACAATTCGAGAGACGCTCACTGATAAATCAGTATAGCTAACCTATATAAGGCCATGTTGTCACTCAAGAACCTGCTGAGGTTATATTGCATTGCTGTACTGGTCACGAGACTGCATCCGTTGTTATAGGCTGTTACGATAACGCAGCAGCTGCAATCGCATGCCGTCGAGAACGCTCAACATGTTACAAGGTATAGTAGCGGCGGCCAGACCACACGTTTTGCGGGGATCCGTCGGGACAAGGTATAGTAGCGGCGGCCAGACCACACTTTGTGCAGGGATCCGTCGGGACAAGGTATAGTAGCGGCGGCCAGACCACACGTTTTGCGGGGATCCGTCGGGACAAGGTATATTAGCGGCGGCCAGACCACACGTGCAGGGATTCGTCGGGACAAGGTATAGTAGCGGCGCCCAGACCACACTTTGTGCAGGGATCCGTCGGGACAAGGTATAGTAGCGGCGGCCAGACCACACGTTGTGCAGGGATTCGTCGGGACAAGGTAGCGGCGGCCAGACCACACGTTTTGCGGGGATCCGTCGGGACAAGGTATATTAGCGGCGGCCAGACCACACGTGCAGGGATTCGTCGGGACAAGGTATAGTAGCGGCGCCCAGACCACACTTTGTGCAGGGATCCGTCGGGACAAGGTATAGTAGCGGCGGCCAGATCACACGTTGTGCAGGGATTCGTCGGGACAAGGTAGCGGCGGCCAGACCAAACGTTGTGCAGGGATCCGTCGGGACAAGGTATAGTAGCGGCGGCCAGACCACACTTTGTGCAGGGATCCGTCGGGACAAGGTATAGTAGCGGCGGCCAGACCACACGTTTTGCGGGAATCCGTTGGGACAAGGTATAGTAGCGGCGCCCAGACCACACGTTGTGCAGGGGTCCGTCGGGACAAGGTATAGTAGCGGCGCCCAGACCACACGTTTTGCGGGGATCCGTCAGGACAAGGTATATTAGCGGCGGCCAGACCACACGTTGTGCAGGGATTCGTCGGGACAAGGTATAGTAGCGGCGCCCAGACCACACTTTGCGCAGGGATCCGTCGGGACAAGGTATAGTAGCGGCGGCCAGACCACACGTTGTGCAGGGATTCGTCGGGACAAGGTATAGTAGCGGCGGCCAGACCACACGTTGTGCAGGGATTCGTCGGGACAAGGTATAGTAGCAGCAGCCAGACCACACGTTGTGCAGGGATTCGTCGGGACAAGGTATAGTAGCGGCGGCCAGACCACACGTTGTGCAGGGATTCGTCGGGAATCAAACCCCGATTCTCGGAAGATCCGAGATCCGGGAAAGATGCAGCAGTTAAAACTCCATGTAATCATAATTTGTGTGACTTTGCGTCCCATCGATTTTTATTTATAAAGGCATTTGAGGACGACATGCACACTCATGCGAGTTTCGGTCATGGGAGCGGGCGAGATTCGAACCCGGGACCTTCCGGTTACCAAGCAAGCGCTCCACCTGCTACACCATGACCGACCCTGTTATAATGCTTACCGGGCACGATGGCCAGTGCCAGAAGTAGCACCCACCGGAGCGCCATAGTGGCGTACTGCCGGAACCCCTGCAACAGAATAGACGGTATAGGCGTTAACAAAACTACAAAATGATACGGACAGCGTTAAAACTACGGAATGATACGGACAGCAGTTAAAACTACGGAATGATGCGGACAGCAGTTAAAACTACGGCATGATACGGACATCAGTTAAAACTACGGAATAATACGGACAGCAGTTAAAACTACGGAATGATACTGACAGCAGTTAAAACTACGGAATGATGCGGACAGCAGTTAAAACTACGGAATGATACGGACAGCAGTTAAAACTACGGAATGATACGAACAGCATTTAAAACTACGGAATGATACAGACAGCAGTTACAACTACGGCATGATACGGACATCAGTTAAAACTACGGAATAATACGGACAGCAGTTAAAACTACGGAATGATAGGGACAGCAGTTAAAACTACGGAATGATACGGACAGCAGTTAAAATTACGGAATGATGCGGACAGCAGTTAAAACTACGGAATGATACAGACAGCAGTTAAAACTACGGCATGATACGGACATCAGTTAAAACTACGGAATAATACGGACAGCAGTTAAAACTACGGAATGATACGGACAGCAGTTAAAACTACGGAATGATACGGACAGCAGTTAAAACTACGGAATGATACGGACATCAGTTAAAACTACGGAATGATGCGGACAGCAGTTAAAACTACGGAATGATACGGACAGCAGTTAAAACTACGGAATGATACAGCAAGCAGTTAAAACTACGGAATGATACGGGCAGCAGTTAAAACTACGGCATGATACGGACAGCAGTTAAAACTACGGAATGATGCGGACAGCAGTTACAACTACGGAATGATACTGACAGCGTTAAAACTACGGAATGATGCGGACAGCAGTTAAAACTACGGAATGATACGGACAGCAGTTAAAACTACGGAATGATACGGACAGCAGTTAAAACTACGGAATGATACTGACATCAGTTAACACTACGGAATGATACTGACATCAGTTAACACTACGGAATGATGCGGACAGCAGTTAAAACTACGGAATGATACGGACATCAGTTAAAACTACGGAATAATACGGACAGCAGTTAAAACTATGGAATGATACGGACAGCAGTTAAAACTATGGAATGATAGGGACATCAGTTAAAACTACGGCATGATACGGACAGCAGTTGAAACTACGGAATGATATATCGGACAGCAGTTACAACTACGGCATGATGCGGACAGCAGTTAAAACTACGGAATGATAGGGACATCAGTTTAAACTACGGAATTCTAGGGACAGCAGTTAAAACTACCGAATGATACGGACAGCAGTTAAAACTACGGAATGATGCGGACAGCAGTTAACACTACGGAATGATACGGACAGCAGTTAAAACTACGGAATGATACGGGCAGCAGTTAAAACTACGGAATGATACGGACAGCAGGTAAAACTACGGAATGATAGGGACAACAGTTAAAACTACGGCATGATACGGACAGCAGTTGAAACTACGGAATGATATATCGGACAGCAGTTAAAACTACGGCATGATGCGGACAGCAGTTAAAAAACTACGGAATGATACGGACAGCAGTTAAAACTACGGAATGATACGGACATCAGTTAAAACTACGGAATGATACGGACAGCAGTTCAAACTACGGAATGATACGGACAGCAGTTAAAACTACGGAATGATACAGACAGCAGTTAAAACTATGGAATGATACGGGCAGCAGTTAAAACTACGGAATGATACGGACATCAGTTAAAACTACCGAATGATACGGACAGCAGTTAAAACTACGGAGTAATACGGACATCAGTTAAAACTACGGAATGATACGGACAGCAGTTAAAACTATGGAATAATACGGACATCAGTTAAAATTACGGAATGATACGGGCAGCAGTTAAAACTATGGAATGATACAGACATCAGTTAAAACTATGGAATGATACGGACAGCAGTTGTAACTACGGAATGATACGGACATCAGTTAAAACTACGGAATAATGCGGACAGCAGTTAAAACTACGGAATGATACGGACATCAGTTAAAACTACGGAATGATACGGACATCAGTTAAAACTACGGAATGATACCGACAGCAGTTAAAACTATGGAAAGATACGGGCAGCAGTAATAACTACGGAATGATAGGGACATCAGTTAAAACTACGGAATGATGCGGACATCAGTTAAAACTACGGAATGATACGGGCAGCAGTAATAACTACGGAATGATAGGGACAGCAGTTAAAACTACGGAATGATACGGACATCAGTTAAAACTACGGAATGATACGGACATCAGCTTAAACTACGGAATGATACGGGCAGCAGTAATACTACGGAATGATAGGGACAGCAGTTAAAACTATGGAGTAATACGGCTAGCAGTGTCGCATTGGAAGAACTTTGAGTCATCGGCACGTGCATATATATGGCATCTGGACGGTACCCTCCGTATATGTGACGGGTGGCAGGAAAACCGGCCAACCATCTGGACGGTACCCTCCGTATACGTGACGGGTGACAGGAAAACGGGTCAACCATCTGGGCGGTACCCTCCGTATATGTGACGGGTGGCAGGAAAACCGGCCAACCATCTGGACGGTACCCTCCGTATACGTGACGGGTGACAGGAAAACGGGTCAACCATCTGGGCGGTACCCTCCGTATATGTGACGGGTGGCAGGAAAACCGGCCAACCATCTGGACGGTACCCTCCGTATACGTGACGGGCGGGAGGAAAACCGGCGAACGGCTATAGTTTAGTACGTAGACCGTACATGACTGATCAATCATACATGATACATAATTATTAACTGAATATAATGGGAACTGTCTGTCTGGGAACTGTACGAGTCGTAATTTAAATGAGTATTCTATCGCAAATACCCAAAACTGATGAAAATGATGTTGATATCATCATTATCATCTATCATCGAGTGTTTAGCATGAACAATGACTAATGAGCATGAACAAAGCAAGCCACACACTTCAAGTGAGCCCATCTTGCCTGCCTCAGCGTTCAAGGCAGTTGAACTCCAGCTATTGTTTGGTTCGGAGCAGGCGGCTTTGAGGAGGTCAAGTCTTCAGGTGTGGTCTGCCGTCAGTGAATGTCACCTGTGTGACGGCAAAGGTGACTCTACGGCGAACGTTTTTTGCTGGCGTTGTTGCTTAATATGCAGTAAGACGCTAATTGACATCGGGAATTTCCAAATCAAGGGAACCGGAAAGGGAGTAGTGGAATCTCGTAATAGTATTAAGTGAGTACTTATCTTCCGCAAATCTGTCAGAAAAGCGCATATTTGGAGTGCAACAAGTGAGGTTTTTACACTTGTTTCGCAACCCGTATCATATGCAAAACTTTCCACTTTACATTGTTTAATTAGTGGCGATACTCTGAGCGTCTAGTCGCCATGGTTACACCGATTCTATATATGACAGGCTGGAAGGCACAAATTTACGTTAATTACTTATTACTTCAATTAATTTTTACATCTGTGAAATAATACCCAAATCGTTCATGCTGGTTCTCAACATCGAACCACAACTACGAGTAAAACTCATCCGGTCAGGTTTTTGCGCTTTATTCGTCACCAATTTACGTCATAATTGACGCGCAGCGTTCATTGGTTTATTTTGCAATATTTTATCAAGCAAATCCTTTACAATGCTTCCGTGATTATACTAAACTCGAGATTATAAGAATATTGTGATTATAAGATCGTGATTCGCGATTATAAGTAGCTTGTAAGAATATCAGTCCAGTTGTCGTGACTTGTTTTGCCTCCGTGAGTAGCGGCAATTTTGGCGCAGGAATCTCGGCCACTGCGCCACGCTCACACGTGCGGTCAGGCGCCGCCGTGCGTCATGACACGCCTCATTCTCATGGGACCGGCGTCGAATTCGCCGCGCTCCGGCGGCTGACCGCGCCAGGATCACCGCAGTGCCGTACGGACTAGGCAGAGCCGGAGCAGCCGTCTCAGGTCCGGTACAGGGCAGTCACAGGTCTGTCACAGGTTTGTCACAGACCCGTCACAGGTCTGTCACAGGACTGGCACAGGACTGGCACAGGACTGGCACAGGACTGGCACAGGTCCGTCACAGGACCGTTACAGGACCGTCACAGGACCGTCACAGACCCGTCACATGACCGTTACAGGTCCGTCACAGGACCGGTACAGGACCGTCACAGGTCCGTCACAGGACCGTCACAGGTCCGTTACAGGACCGTTACAGGTCCGTCACAGGTCCGTCACAGGACCGTCACAAGTTCGTCTCAAGTTCGTCACAGGACCATCATACCTTTGTAATTAGTGGCGATACTCTGAGCGTCTAGTCGCCATGGTTACACCGATTCTATATATGCCAGGCTGGAAGACACAAATTTACGTTAATTACTTATTACTTCAATTCATTTCAACATGTGTGAAATAATACCTAAATCGTACATGCTTTACGATTTAGGTATAATCGTAAATCATGTACGATTGGGACCTGTGACGGTTGACCGTCACAGGTCCGTCACAGACTCGTCACGGGACCGTCACTTCACGGAACCTGTCATCAGCCAGTCACGCGTCACATTGGGCCTCTGTCCTCCGAGACGGGATTCCGAGGACTTATCGGGCAGCGGCGAGAGCGGCAGACCGACGCCGACACGGACGAACTGCGCTCCAATGGGAAACGATAGCACCGGACATAAAGTCGGACTATTTCTGACGTAGTTCTGGCGTAGTTTGGCGTAGTTCTGACGTAGTTCTGGCGTAGTTCTGGTGTAGTTCTTGCGCAGTTCTGGTGCTTTGGACTCTTGGATAGTTTATAGGCGACTGTACACTGTACAGGGCGTAGGACTTACGAGTGTAGCGCACGCAGACTCAAATGAGTGATTATGGTTGTAAAGCAGGCACTAGACGGGTGAGATCAATTATCCTATTTACGTCACGCTAAGGTGTTGGTTGCAGAACCGCAGCAATAAATAACGATGTGCACTGTATGCAAATATACCTCACAAAGTGCTGGCATTCTTTACCCACGCAGCGGTGATCTCAACTGCAGAGATACTCCGCCTGAAGTTATTTCCCGCTGAGAGTTAAATTGAGCGGGGGGGGGGGGAGGCTACACCGCTCCTTCTTTCACTGCGTGCTCACCGGCGCGCGCAGCTAGGTAGCCCATACCCAGGAGATAGGCGCGGCAGAAGGGAGGGTGAGGGGGGGGGGGGGGGGGGGGGGCACACCCTCGCTGAGCTGCTGTGTCGGCAGTATGAGTGCATGACATCATCATTGGTGTCGGCAGTGCATGACATTAGCATTGGTGATGAGACGGGGTCACGGGCCTGCGGTTTAAACTGAGTGAGGGATGCAGCGTTCTGATGGCGAGACAGGTAGAGCGTTGTTGTGAGGTGACACATTGACATGCTCTCTGTGCCTCCGGTGAGGGTTACGAAGGTCACCCGAGGTGAACTTTTCACCTTGGTCGAAGGCAAAGGTGGGGAGCTTTAACGAGTTCAGCAGTATCGTGTTTTACATTTGACAGTTTACTTGCAATAGCTGGTGGAGAAACTGGTTTGCGGCGTTGGTGACCAGTTGCCGTCCTCGTCAGAAATCATCTGGCAAAATACGCCAGACGCTTTACCAGACAGAGCGTCCGATTTGTATCACAATCGCACACCGGTTTGGAAATGGTAATTTGTGACTTCTCAAAGGGTGCGGGAGACACGCTCTTTCGTGCATGCTTAACGAGAACAAAAGACGACTCTGTTTTTCATTGCCAGAAATGTAAACGGTTTGACATTTATTATGTTGCAGTCTAATAAGCTCATTATGTTCGGTCCAAAGTGCCTTGCAGGCCCCGTTTCGTAAACAGGCGTTGCCTTGCTTCACATGCACGTGCCACTTTGTCTTGGATCCTCTTTGTATGCAGCTTCAATACCAAAGGCGAGGCCCATATCATCGCTAGGCACTCGCCTGCTGTTCACAATGACCACACCTCTTTAACACTCCATGGCCCCACTCAGAAGTGCAAGGAACTGCCGAGTAATCTTCACGGAGCGTAAACATAGGTATGCCTACTCCATGAGCCCACTTAGAACTTAGAAGCGTCAGGAACTGTCGGCGAGGGAGTAGTATGCCCATGTCATGATGCTTGGTGTTTGACAGCGCAGTAAAGATGATTTTGTTTATAGTGGCGTCGTGCTTGATGTGCAATGAAGCGAAAAGTAATAGAGTGATAGTGAGAAGAGATCTTGTGTTAGAAGGCTTGGCATCATTAATCGTCGGCTTTAAACAGTGAACATTTGACTTAAGTGCTTCGAGAGCGACCTTTCTTCAATTATTTTGTAACTCAAATATAATATTATCTAGAAATAAACGACAAGTCGTGACCGGTGCGTCACATAAATTTCATGAGTTACTCCGCCTATATCGCTGTACCAACATTATTAATTCCTGGACGTTTATTGGATATAATTTTATGCTAGCATAATACCTATGCAGAGTCTATGAACGGGTGCACAATGTGCATCGGTATTCGCTCGTGCCGTGCTGTTGCTAACTTTTTATCTGCCTGCCGGAAAGTTTTGCCGTAAACTTCGCAGTACTATAAATGCTCCACAAGTAACCACTTGCACGCAACTTCTCGCACCTTCACTACGTCCTGCACGCTTTACCACCCTCACCTCTAACCAAATTAACACCGTGGTATACAACCCACCACATATCAATTACCGGCAACCCATTCATCGACAGTGGACGCCAAACGCTCCGGCGCCTCTCCTCGCCCACAGCACGTGGCCATAAATATTTACGGCGTTATATTTATGCCGGCTGTAGGCGCCCGCTCGCGATGGTCGCTCGCTGGCGCGTTGCACAACTTCGGGCATGTATCGCGATGCCCGCATTCAATTGACCTCGAGAGTCCGCAGTGGAAATGGCCCGGGAGTCCGAGGTGGAATTTCCTGGGATACTGACCCCAGACGACCATATGACCGGGGGAGGTGGCGATAGGGGCGGGGAGGGGGGGGGGGGGGGGGGGGTCGACGGAGCATAGCGGAACTGTCCTCACGCTTGGTGTTCTTGAATGGAACTTTTCCTGAACAGGGTATGAATGTCAGGTTGGTGGACACATAGCTGAGAATGACCTTTTACCATTGGGATTACTACACATGTGACACACTCCACACTCCAAGTCCACACTGTGGTGATTGGCATCGTTAACGCCGTTATGCTATATCTCTAGCAGGGGCCGATAAGGGCGGAGAGCTGACTGGACTCGAACCGTGTATCGGGTGCTCCCGGGAGCTCTTAATTTATTGAACCCCGCCAAGTATCCGACAACGCCCCCAGTGAGATGTTGCAAAGGTCACGTGGTATCGTTTGTATCGCTTACTGTTGCAACGGGACTGCCGGAAAGGTCACGTGACTGCTGTAGTGGGGATGCTGTAAAGGTCACGTGATTCGGATTGCTGTGGCGGGGATGCTGTAAAGGTCACGCGACTGCTGTAAAGCGGGAGGCGGCCACGTGGGCTCAGAAGGGTTGAGTAACTCATTAAATTTATGATGCACCGCTCAAGACACGTGGACACGGGCGGACTCTGGAAAGCGCGGGGGGGGGGGGGGGGTGCAGGGTGCATGCTAGTGGGGCCAGTTTCAGAAAATATTTGTCCAATGTCCGATCGATGTCCAAGACCATGGTCAGCTGTCCGGCCGAAACCCTCCGAAAATCGTTATTTGTCCGAAATTTGTCCGAAAGCAGAAACAGTGTTTGATATGAAAATGAATAACACATGGGCCATGTAGCACACTTTATTTTTTTAATAAAAAAGCAACTAAGTGATTTTCGCGACAACCATCCTTGGGCATTGGATGTCCGAAAATGTCCAAAGAAATATGCTTATGTCCGTCCGAAAACCGACTCGGTCTTCGGACAAATTCGGAATTCCGAAAATAATTGTAGCGATTGGCACCACTAGTGCGCGCAGAGCGGGTGTGGTAACTGACTTGGGTAGGTTCAGTCAACGGCGGATCCAAGAGGACATCGCAAGTCACGACACTCAAAACGATGCAAAAAATATTTGACTTGAAAGCAAATATCGGCAATTTTTAATAGGGCAAATTTATTTTAAGTGAACGCTTAGTGCAAAAGAAAGCAAAATCCGATGCTTTTTAGGGAGTTCATAACACTCTTCAGAATTTGTCCCCCTCTAGACCAACTCTTTAGACATTCTGGATCCGCCAGTGGTTGTGGTGACTGTGGTAACTGGCTGTGGTAACTGGCTGTGGTAACTGGCTGTGGTAACTGGCTGTGGTAACTGGCTGTGGTAACTGGCTGTGGTAACTGGCTGTGGTAACTGACTGTGGTAACTGGCTGTGGTAACTGGCTGTGGTAACTGGCTGTGGTAACTGGCTGTGGTAACTGGCTGTGGTAACTGGCTGTGGTAACTGGCTGTGGTAACTGGCTGTGGTAACTGTGTTGGGTGTGGTGAATGAGGTAGCTGTCTGCGGCTCATACGGTAGCAGCACCCCCCGGCACGGAATACCAGTGACTCACGCCTGCTAACCTCAAGACGCGCAGGGAGGACGACGACCTCATTCTGCCAGTCCGGAACACCAACTGGGGAATACCGCGCTCTCCGGAACTGCCGAGATAGCTTCGTATATTGACCCCGATGGCCTAGTTGTGCATCCGGTGGATAGTTATGGCATGCATGTGATTAGCAGAAATATATCAAACATAGGTGTGCTTCTTGTTGTGTTGATGTCTGGACAATAGCTAGACAACGAAACATATTTAATATAAAATGAAAGTGTATTGGCACTATTTGATTGCGAGAAATGTTATTTGCACAGGTGCGATAATTTGCTTGTGCAACTTCAACTAGAGAATAAAACATATTTTCCGATCTTTTTCTGAATTAAAGCTAATATTTCGCAATGTCGAATACAAATTTGGTCCATGCAACAATTCAGCACTGGAATGATTGGTTTTGTTTTAAAGCACATTTATACTATGTTCTTAATAGCCAAGGCTAACTGCAGTTTGTGCACCCTGACAAACACACAACCTGATGAACCTGATGATGACACACACCTGATGAACCTGATGATGACACACAAACACACCTGATGAACCTGATGATGACACACACCTGATGAACCTGATGATGACACACACCTGATGAACCTGACGATGAACACACACCTGATGAACCTGATGATGACACACACCTGATGAACCTGATGATGACACACACACCTGATGAACCTGATGATGACACACACAACCTGATGAACCTGATGATGACACACACACCTGATGAACCTGATGATGACACACACAACCTGATGAACCTGATGATGACACACACACCTGATGAACCTGATGATGACACACACCTGATGAACCTGATGATGACACACACACACCTGATGAACCTGATGATGACACACACACCTGATGAACCTGATGATGACACATACCTGATGAACCTGATGATGACACACACACCTGATGAACCTGATGATGACACACACCTGATGAACCTGATGATGACACACACACCTGATGAACCTGATGATGACACACACCTGATGAACCTGATGATGACACACACACAACCTGATGATGAACACACACCTGATGAACCTGATGATGACACACACACAACCTGATGATGAACACACACCTGATGAACCTGATGATGACACACACAACCTGACACAACACCGAACGTGCTAAGACCAAGTGCCGGGAGTTCGAGACGCCCCACATAGCCGATGCTAGCAAGGTCATACGCGGATCTGTATAGTAAAGTGAGTCGGCGCTTTGTGAAGCTGATTTAGTGGATGGATAGTCTCAGGTAACGGAAATTTAAAACTGAAGATCATTAACTCGCCCCGGAATCATTTCGGACCGTATCATTAGTTATTTTCGGCAGGATGCCTGGAATGCCAGGAGTGTTTAACGGGATAAATAACGCGATTGTGAAAGTTTTCGTCAGTGTGATGCTCACATGCTTCTATGCGGGTAGCACATGGAAGCAGGAGACGAGATTAAAAACGATATCAATAAATGTACATGTTCAGGAAATATTAGCCACCAAAAATGCAAAGAGCAAAAAAGTTCGAGCGAAAAATGGAGAACGCTGCAAAAATGTGCCGGCAAAGATGCAGTGCGTCATACTAGAACGCATCAAAAGGTGGCAACGTGCTGATACATTGTACCCAGACTCTGCAATTCGCCACAAGAGCCTAGCACAGAGACTTCAACGATCACATCAGCGTAACCTAAAGACTGCATCGCGACACACCAGCGAAGCACCAATACGGCACCTAGCTGAAAACGCAAACTATTCGGACCAACACCACGCCCACCGCTAACGCCGCTTAACACCGGACGCGTACACACGAGGCGAAACGTGATGAGCTATCAGTGCGTCTACGAACGCACTAACGGTTTGCCGACCCGTAAAGCGAACTACCTGTAAACCATAAATATCCCATGAGGAAATGCCACGCGACAATTATGAATGAGCCTCTTGCGATCCCTCATCTGGCTAAATTATAGGCTGCGGTGGGTGGTGGACTAGTTTGACGAAGTGGAGGAGCCATGAAGCGGTACTCCGCGAGACCGGTGACCTAGAAGTTTACCGAACAAGGTCAACTTACTGAGAAATTGGCATGGTTCAAACTAAACCCTATATGTGTTGATAAGAGTTGGAGAACGTTTAGCAACTTGTTCATTGTAAACAAAAGTTGTTCAAAATGATCGTTTGTGCTAATAATATATTATTTTAATCAAAAGAAAAGCCGAACAATTCTAACGCGTTTCGATTCACAAATCAACATCAGATAATGAAAGAGAGAATGAAAGAGAATCTATATGTGTTGCTTCTCATTACCAAAATATGCTGGGAAAGACCGAACTTTGGATGTTGTTCTCCCTCACCTTATCGAATGCTTTTTCATCTCATTTACGTTTATTAATGACTTCTTTATCCCTGCATGCTCTCCAACCATCAACATAACACTGTTCTGCATGTTTTATGGCGTTAAACAACATCTGAGATCAGTATCTCTCCCGTTGATGCGCCTTCATCTCCATTAAACCTACCACTCCGCCACCATCGACGCCGGCCACCCGAGTCGAAAATCAATCAGCTAACTGCGAAACAATCAGCTGACTACGACCTCTCCGGGTCAGGGAGCGTCCAGTGATCCCGTATTCGACCGCGAATAGCCTTCGCCGCTCAAGGCAGCACGTCGCACCGAAGTAATGCTCGGCTTGGCTTCGGTAATCATCAGCTGTGGGGCGTGCCGCATCACCGGACGCCAGACACCGAGACGAGCGGGCGTGCCGAGACGAGCAAGCGTGCCGAGACGATCGGGCGTGCCGAGACGAGCAAGCGTGCCGAGACGATCGACCGCGCTACGACGGCAGCTTGGGCAGCCGTGCGCCCGGCGGGGGGTGTAGTCATGTGTCATTCACCGCGAAGAGACCCAGCTGACGCGTGCGAGTCGCCGCGGGGAGCAGATGTCCGAGTAATGGATCCAAAAGACGCGGAAGAGGGAGGCTTGGGTAGAGCTTTTCCAAAAAGTTGGTGGGTTGGTTAATGTAAAAAAATGTAATATTGGTTGGTTGTTTTGCTTAGCTGAGGTGACAATGACATTTTAACGTCAATAAACCTTCAAATCTAACAAAAATTGTGTAGGGCAAAACACAAAGTTGTCGGGGCAAAATACAATGTTGGAGGGGCAATGGCCACCATTTGAATAGGAAACTCCGCCCGTGGAGGGAGGCGTCAGAGTTGGGGTGGCCCGGTATAATTCGGCTCCTTCTGTGTGACTTGCAGGATATGAGCCAGATACCGGCTGCTTCTGGTCATAAGGAACTAAACGGCAGCGTCAGCTGGTGATATTGATCGTATTATGGTATAACATGTTCTCATACTGCAGAGAATCACGGCAGGGGGGCGGAGTGTTTGTATATGTAAATAGCTTGTACTGCACTACTAGAGTTGATGATTCTAGTAAAGTAAAAGAAGTAGAATCAATCTGGCTTGACATTAAAATTGGTACAGGAAACAGAGGAAGGTTGAGGATAGGTGCATTTTACAGACCAGGGAATCTTCCAAGGAACTCCCAAGCTGAAACAGACCAAGATATTTGTGAGGAAATACGTAGGAACTTTCGGGCTCAGTGTCTTATTATGGGAGATTTTAACTTAAGAGGATACGAAAGTATAGCAGAGGAAACAAATGAGTGTAGGTTGTATAGGCACATCTTTGAAGAGGAGCTTTTCATGCATCAGTTTGTAACAGAGCCAACCAGACATTGCTCCATTCTAGACCTTGTATTCTCAGACAACAGTGATCTAGTTAGTGACATAAGTATTTGTGCAGGTCTAGGAACCAGTGATCACAATATGGTTAAATTCAATATCTCATCAGAAATGAGGCCCAAAGATAACCTTATTATGGTTCCAAACTTCAGCCGGGCTGATTTTGATGGTATTAGAAATGACCTCGCACAGATAAAATGGAACGTTGAGTTGGCAGGTTTAGATGCATGTGAGGCCTGGAATGTTTTCAAAGCTAGATTAAGCCAAATTCAAAATCGGCATATACCCCTCAGGCACAAACGTAACAGAACCAAGGGCAAACCAGTTTGGCTTACCCCAGAAGTAAGGAGTGCTATACAAGCTAAAAGAAGTGCATTTGGCATTTTGAAGGGATCTTCACTAGATATAAATCGGAAGGCCTACCAGAATGCAAGAAATTCAGTTAAGAAAAAAGTCAGAGCAGCTAAAAGGGCAAAGGAACTTGATTTAGCTAGACATTGTAATGCAGATAGTAAGAAGTTCTTCAGTTTTTATAAGTTCAGTACAGTTTCCAAAAATATAGGTCCATTTAAGGTAGATAATGTGTAAGTTAGCAAGGACAGTGAAATGGTTGAAGTGCTTAATGATCAGTTTCAATCTGTCTTTACTATCGAGGACCAGAGTAGTATTGCAGCACTTCAGCCTGAGCTAGAGACAGAGGAGACTATAGGAGAGCTAGGTGGCATAAGTAGTGAACTTGTTCTAGAATATCTAAAGAAAGTAAGGCCTAACAAGGCAGAAGGACCTGATGAAATCCATGCTAGACTTTTAAGAGAATCTGAAAGGGAGTTGTCGGTTCCATTAGCCATAATATTTTCTAAATCACTCGCAGATAGTAAAATTCCACTTGATTGGAAAAGAGCAAATGTTGTTCCTATTCATAAAAAGGGAGATAGAAGTAAAGAGGAAAACTATAGACCGGTTAGTCTGACCTCATTAGTCTGCAAGGTGCTTGAATCAATCATCAAAGATAAGATTGTTGAATTCTTGGAGCAAAATGAACTCATCAAGGATACACAGCATGGCTTTAGGAAGGGCCGTTCTTGTTTAACTAATCTTCTGGAGTTTTTGGATGTTGCAACAGATAGCTTTGATCAGGGTAAACAGCTAGATGTAGCTTTTCTTGATTTCAGTAAAGCATTTGACAAAGTCCCCCATACAAGACTGGGGTTGCAACTTAAAATGCATGGGATCAGGGGCAAGATTCTGCATTGGATAGAAACGTGGCTTTCAGGACGCCAGCAAAGGGTTATATTGAATGGGTACCAATCACAATGGAAGGAGGTTCTCAGTGGGGCTCCACAGGGCTCAGTCCTGGGCCCATTGCTTTTTATAATATTTGTGAATGCAATTGAGAACAGTATAGACAGCAAAGTCTTGAAATTTGCAGACGATCTAAAAGTTGTCAGGATTATTAGAGGAAAACATGATCAGGATGTTTTTCAATCAGATCTGGACAAGCTAGTTGAGTGGTCTGAAGCATGGCAGATGAAATTCAATTTGAGTAAATGTAAGATTATGCACGCTGGACGGGTTAGCAGTAAACATAGGTATGAAATGGGTGGGCAGAAAATGGAGCAGATTGAAAAGGAAAGAGATTTAGGTGTCGTGGTAAACAATAGACTATCAGCGTCAGACCAGGTTGTAGAATCTAGGAAAAAGGCACTTAGAATGCTAGGGGCCATTAACAGAAATGTTTCCTACAAGAGTGAAAAGGTAATAACAAAACTGTATTGTGCATACGTTAGACCACATTTGGAGTATTGTGTACAAGCCTGGTCTCCAACATATGAGAAAGATTGCTGGTTGTTAGAAAGAGTTCAAAAAAGGGCAACAAAAATGGTTAATTGTCTTGGTAGTTTACCTTATGAAGATAGATTACAAAAATTGGGTATGTTTTCACTTAGATATAGAAGGCTAAGAGGAGATATAATTGAAGTCTTCAAATTTGTAAATAGTCAGCATTCTGGATATTTAAAGGGTATGTTTGAGTTCAATAGGGAAAATCGAGGTAGAGGTCATCAGCATAAACTCATTATGAAACAAAGTAGGACTAGGCTACGACAGTCATTTTTCAGTAGAAGGGTTGTAGGACATTGGAATATGCTACCAGGGGATGTCGCTGATGCAGTGACACTTGCTTCCTTCAAAATTAGATTAGATAAATACTTTACAGAGAAGGGATTAGTTCATAAATACTCGTGGGATTAGCCTTCTTTTATGCAGGTAGAGTAAGGTGATTTGAAGGGGCGAGACTGGTGGAGGGGGGGGGGGGTGCAACCTCGGATGGGCCCAAGAGGCTCTTTGTTGCACTTTTCTTTTATGTCTTTATGTCTTATGTCTTTATGACGTCATTAGGGGAACTAAACGGCAACGTCAGCTGGTGGTATTGACCGTATTATGACGTCATTAGAGGAACTAAACGGCAACGTCAGCTGGTGGTATTGACCGTATTATGACGTCATTAGAGGAACTAAACGGCAACGTCAGCTGGTGATATTGACCGTATTATGACGTCATTAGAGGAACTAAACGGCAGCGTCAGCTGGTGATATTGACCGTATTATGACGTCATTAGAGGAACTAAACGGCAGCGTCAGCTGGTGATATTGACCGTATTATGACGTTATTAGAGGAACTAAACGGCAGCGTCAGCTGGTGATATTGAGCGTATTATGACGTCATTAGAGTCGGGAGACTCTGAGGAGAGACTGGTGATCGTGAATATGACGATTTTGTGGTGATAATGACCGTATTATGACGCCATTGGGAGTCATATCTCTGGCGATGGGGAGTCTGGAGAGGGTGAATAGAATGATTTGGTGGTGGCAAATGGTTGAGAATAAATACTGGTACGCCGGTATTTGATACCCGATTGTTCACCGAGATAAAACGTACCAATATTGAGGGAACGGCACGCTATGTTACACCATAATATTACATCGCTTGATGGTAAACAGTTAAACTTGAATACCATAATATGGATGTGATTGGGAATAGGTATATAGGTTTATCTTACATTTAAATTTTCGGCACACGGAAAACTTAGAACGTAAGCACGTAACTTGTAAACCGCCTTTGTTATAACAGATATTACGTATGTGTCGTTAATTTTCTTATTTGTTCTGCAGCGCATCACAATTCACACGATATGATTTATGCTAATTAGATGGGGTTTGACGGCTTTACAATTTCGTGAATGAACTCCACATATTTCAAGGTTTATCTTTGTATCAACGTTTGCAGGTAAAACACAATAGCTTACAAGCATACGGTCGGAATCCGACTTTGACTGATCCCGCCGAGATCGGAGCAGCATCTATGTGTACAATGCATATCACGCAATCCCTGCAATTATACGTTAATGCAATATAGACCTGTTTCGCTGGTTGTAACCTGTTTGTAAGCAAATGCCAAGGTGCTAATTAGCTCAAAATTAGGAAATACCTGCAGCAAACAGCATGTGTTTGAGCAGCACTTGCATTTAACTGCATTACAATCAGCCTGTGTACCTCAGTCGGGAGAGCGCTGGGTTTACGATCTAACTCGCCCTGGCAAGGTGGGTTCGAGCCGCTTCAGCGCTCGTTATTTGCTCCTGGCGGGGATGACCTGCGGCCGGTGGCAGCGGTCGCGTTCAAGGTCAGATGAAGCCAGCGAGCCGGGCGGACAGTCCGCAGTCGTTAGGGGACGTTAAACTTTCGCCTCTAAATTCTGGGTGACTGGAATTGCACAATCGGATGGTGGGGTCAGGGCCCGCGCAACAAGCATGGCTTAGCGTGGGTCCTGATATCGGAAACCCATCCCATCAAAACATTCGGACTAAATTTATAATAAATGCAAAATCCAAGAGCCCGAAGAGACGTTTTAATTTTCAGATTAAAATAATTGAACAAACACAGGTCATATACTCCTTAGTGACATCAAAGCTAAACCCGCGTACTGACGCTTAAAGTGCGAAAAGGATAGTCGCAAACATAATTACTACGAGGTTTTGGCCAGACGACTATCAATAGCAACCTACAAATACGCTTATTTTCCTCATGTTTAGTCGCGACCGAGAAGGAACATGTAAACCTTGTAGTAAAAGTAGATGGTACATATTAAAATTTGGTGTTAAAACTGACTGGAATAGTGGCTTAAAACAGGATTAGGTGTTGGGGATATTATTATATTTTCTGCCCAAACACAACTGCATCTGTGCACGTATTCTGTTTTGCTAATTTGTTGTTTAATTTGTTTCTTTAATGTGTTGTTTAATTTTGCTTTGAAAGCACTCAATCGGTAATCTTATGTTCAAATAGCGTCTTATCGGTCATTTATATTGCACCTAACAAATAACCAAGACAATCAAAGTAATATAAAGTTTGAAGAGGCAAAGTCGTCTTGCCCAGTGCTTATAAAAACACGTAATATTTGCCTGTATAACTTGACCTGTTTAAGCATGCGATCATTCTCCTTTCTGCGGGACCAAGACTTGCTGCATTGCTCTAAGGTTTGCTTGAGGTTCTATAAGGGTAACATTTTGTTATCAGATCCATATGATGCCCAATACAGCCAATAACCTAAACGTTGACACTTGGTACGATCAAACGGACAAAAATACTTCAAATACAAATTAAATCACCATCAACAATTGAAACGTATGGCTGACCTTCCAGGTTTTCAGCTCATCCACATTGAAAATGGACCCACCTGGCAACGTGATATTTGTAAATGTTTGATTATTTCCTCAAGCAGGGTATTGTACGACAGCATATTCACATAGGATCAATAAGTATAACGCTGCCAAACTCTTCATACTCCTTTACGACACCATATTCACATAGGATCAATAAGTAAAATGCTGCCAAACGCTTCATACTCCCTTTAAATAGATAATCGGTAAGTATAATATCTCTTCCCAGAGTCTCTAATGTCGATCCAGAAATATATCACACAACCCAAAGGACCAGGAACGAAACACTCTTCGTCGGTGATATGTAGTGCCCCTCACCTGCTATAGAATGCCCTGTTTTCTCGCAGCAGCAGCCGACCTCCCTGCTTCGCCACCAAACACCGACTGTGACCCGACCTCGACCGCCACCTACTATATATCAAACGGCCCCACTTCCGAAAGGCGCTCAATGCATGCCTAGCTCCAAATTAGCAGTCGGGCACCGTAAGTCGATGACCTCTTGTGGATCCTTCGCCGCCGGGCCTGCCCCTCCGTCGTCGCCGGCGGTGACGTCATATCAGTGGTGGTGACGTCATATGACGGCGGCCAATAGGAGGCCTGGACGGTCGACGGAGGGCGGACGGTGGGGTGGTAGAATGGGGCCAGGATGGGACGGCTGGCAGGTCGCATCGGTTGAGTTTTAACGGTCCAGAGAGAGGTGGCAAGTGGATTCAGTCATTGCCGACGCTCGTGGTATGAGAAGGGACCGCAGCAGAGGTCTGTAAGGGAATACGTGGAGTTTGTAAAGGTGTCGTGAAAAACATTGACCAGCTTGATTTCAAACTGAGGTAGCGATAGTGAATCAAAACATTCATTGCTTGCGCTGTGCACAAGTATTTGCGCCATAGTAGTTATATAAACACGTGGATTCATGTTGCATAGACGCACGACTCTGGTGGTACTCTATGACTCAATCCATCCGTTTTCGCTATAAGCATTTACATCAAATTGTGCGTGAAATTACGGCCATTATTTAACGATAAATGAGCAAAAAGCATCTGCGTCATTACGCACGGTGAATCAACCATGTGATGCAAATGTCATAACTGTGACTTTTTTGGTGTCCTTTTTATATGATGAAATCCTTTTATGTCCTTTTTATATGACTGGTGACTCATAACTAACTAAATCATCTTCAAGAGTATGATCTTGCTAGTGGACCAAGTAGAGGCCAACAATTATGTCATGCAAGAAACAAATGTCACCCTGGCTCACATTAGCATCGATGTTACCAATAAAGACCCAGTCAACGACGGGGCGACCCAGCCAATGACGGGGCGACCCAGTAAACGACGGGGCGACCCAGCCAACGACGAAGTGACCCAGTCAACGAAGGGGCGACCCAGTCAACGAAGGGGCGACCCAGTCAACGAAGGGGCGACCCAGTCAACGAAGGGGCGACCCAGTCAACGACGGGGCGACCCAGCCAATGACTGGGCGACCCAGTAAACGACGGGGCGACCCAGCCAATGACTGGGCGACCCAGTAAACGACGGGGTGACCCAGCCAACGACGAAGTGACCCAGTCAACGAAGGGGCGACCCAGTCAACGAAGGGGCGACCCAGTCAACGAAGGGGCGACCCAGTCAACGACGGGGCAACCCAGTCAACGACGGGGCGACCCAACCCAACGACAGAGCGACCCAGCCAATGACGAAGTGACCCAGCCAATGACGGGGCGACCCAGCCAACGACAGAGCGACCCAGCCAATGACGAAGTGACCCAGCCAATGACGAAGTGACCCAGCCAATGACGAAGTGACCCAGTCAATGACGAAGTGACCCAGTCAATGACGGGGCGACCCAGCCAATGACGAAGTGACCCAGCCAATGACGAAGTGACCCAGTCAATGGCGAAGTGACCCAGCCAATGAAGAAGTGACCCAGTCAATGACGGGGGACCCAGCCAATGACGAAGTGACCCAGTCAATGACGAAGTGACCCAGTCAATGACGGGGCGACCCAGCCAATGACGAAGTGACTCAGCCAATGACGAAGTGACCCAGTGAATGACGAAGTGACCCAGCCAACGACGGGGCGACCCAGCCAATGACGAAGTGACCCAGCCAATGACGAAGTGACCCAGCCAATGACGAAGTGACCCAGCCAATGACGAAGTGACCCAGTCAATGACGAAGTGACCCAGCCAATGACGAAGTGACCCAGTCAACGACGAAGTGACCCAGTCAATGACGAAGTGACCCAGCCAATGACAAAGTGACCCAGTCAATGACGAAGTGACCCAGCCAATGACGAAGTGACCCAGTCAACGACGAAGTGACCCAGTCAATGACGAAGTGACCCAGCCAATGACGAAGTGACCCAGCCAATGACGAAGTGACCCAGTCAATAACAAAGTGACCCAGTCAATGACGAAGTGACCCAGTCAATAACAAAGTGACCCAGTCAATCACGAAGTGACCCAGCCAATGACGAAGTGATCCAGTCAATAACAAAGTGACCCAGTCAATGACGAAGTGACCCAGCCAATGACGAAGTGACCCAGTCAATAACAAAGTGACCCAGTCAATAACAAGGTGATCCAGTCAATGACGAAGTGACCCAGTCAATGACGAAGTGACTCAGTCAATGACGGGGCGACCCAGCCAATGACGAAGTGACCCAGTCAATGACGAAGTGACCCAGCCAACGACGGGGCGACCCAGCCAATGACGAAGTGACCCAGTCAATCACGAAGTGACCCAGCCAATGACGAAGTGACCCAGTCAATGACGAAGTGACCCAGTCAACGACGAAGTGACCCAGCCAATGACGAAGTGACCCAGTCAATGACGAAGTGACCCAGTCAACGACGAAGTGACCCAGTCAATGACGAAGTGACCCAGTCAATAACGAAGTGACGCAGTCAATGACGAAGTGACCCAGTCAATGACGAAGTGACCCAGTCAATGACAAAGTGACCCAGTCAATGACGAAGTGACCCAGTCAACGCGGGAGTGTTGGGACTGCCTGATAGCTGCAGCGTCCACTGCCCGATAGCTGCAGCGTCCACTGCCCGGTAGCTGCAGCGTCCACTGCCCGGTAGCTGCAGCGTCCACTGCCCGATAGCTGCAGCGTCCACTGCCCGGTAGCTGCAGCGTCCACTGCCCGGTAGCTGCAGCGTCCACTGCCCGGTAGCTGCAGCGTCCACTGCCCGGTAGCTGCAGCGTCCACTGCCCGATAGCTGCAGCGTCCACTGCCCGGTAGCTGCAGCGTCCACTGCCCGGTAGCTGCAGCGTCCACTGCCCGATAGCTGCAGCGTCCACTGCCCGGTAGCTGCAGCGTCCACTGCCCGATAGCTGCAGCGTCCACTGCTCGATAGCTGCAGCGTCCACTGCGCCGGAAACTAGCGTGCCCGGCGTGCCGGTGAGATGTGCCGCTTCCGCCGGGAATACACGACACAACAGCAGCTGACGGCTGAGATGACCGGCAGCAGATGTGCACTGCACTGACGCATCGCTGTAGGGTGTGATCTCAGGTGTACTGCGCTGACGCATCGCTGGGGAGTGGTCTCGTTACCTTGGAGGGAGGAGGGAGGTGGGGGAGGTGGGGGAGTGCGTGCAGGTAGCACATGATGGCAGCGGCAGTGATGATGTTCGTGTTACGATGACGCGACCGTTTGGCCATTATATCGTCACTTCGACCAAAGCGGCGGGACCGGAAGACTGCGGAAATAGATGTATTCGAACACGGACGCATGAATTCCGAGCCTAACATTCTACCAACTGAGCTATCAGGACTCCGGAAGCACACGATGCCATGTTTGGTAATGATGTTTAAAATCATTATGATACGGAGATATTAGTACAAGTATGATCTCCGGTAATTTTGTTCAGATTCAAGATACTTCTCGTTTTACTGTATTCGTCGGACTGGGTGCTGTTTTAAAGGAATAAAGAAATACCTCTGTCGTGATTGTGAAAATATCACATTTTGACAGTTTACAGTTCCAATTAAACCTGGAAAGTAAAATTAGATGCACGCAAAAATTAGGAAAACTTTCGAGACAATGCTGGCTGGATATTACATCAACACTTATGTTGCATATCCAGGTACCCATTATTGGGTCGGAAACCGAGAGGGTGGTTCTTAAGTATTCGTTTCCAATGCATAGAACACTTAACCCTCGCCCGGGTATGGCAAAATCACTGCGTGTTCGGGTAGGGGGTTGGTACGACCCCCTTAGCGTTTCGTCCCTAATTGAGCTTCGAGACAAAGATGAGCGCGTTCCTTGTGACGAGAGAAATCCGCTGATACCTGATTTTAAGGTCTTGGGTCATTAGGTGATCTCTGAAGTCATGTCAATGGCCCAAAAGCCATCAAAATTGTAAATGCGTTTACATTTTATTTTATCGAGTTAGAATCATGAATGAGCATATCATAATGCTTAATGGTACCAAATTCGTAATCAGCGTCACAAAATGTCCTAAAAACCGACAAATTCCAAAAAGGTCATGTCAGGTCATATGAGGTCAGTGACCTCGGTTGACCTGTGGAAGCGCATGACCCCAGTGGAGCATATAATTATGTAAAATGGATCCCAAATTTGAAATCAGCGTCACAAAATGTCCCAGAAACCGCCAGAAGCCCAACAAAGCCATATAAGGTCATCGGAGGTCAATGACCTCAGTTGACCTCTGAAAAGGTCAATCGAGGTCACAATATCAGTGGAAACCACAACCGTCACCTGGAAGCACCTGTACATATGCTCATGAATAACAGACACTCGGAAACTGCACAAGTTACAAGCATCGATACTGCGGGACGCCAGTTGCGCCTGACATGACCTTGATAAACAGGTCATAGGTGACGGGTCATGTGGGTTAGAAATTGACAATTTCGGAGTATGTGGGATCTTTTTTTCTTCAAAAGTAGGGTACTGAAAGTTCCATCGAAATCGGTTGGAAACTACGCGAGTTATTTCAGAAAAACGGCGGGAGGGAGGGGGGGGGGGGATGGGCATCCACCCCCTACCCGGGCGAGGGTTAAAGTGAAATAATGACCTTTTTATTTATTTATCTGCATTATTTTATGACATGGTATGAAAAATTATTATGGTATAAAATTGATCGCATCTCAATTTAAAAGTGAGATCACTCTTTATATTTCGAAAATTACATTTTGGGAAATTACAAATATGTACTTATATATGGTGACGAATAGTATGATCCATCACTATCTCTGGTTTGAATGTTAATTTGTAAACAAGTCATAGGGGCATAAATTAAGTAAATGCACCAAGAAGCGTGATAACGTCCCTGATTGGTCAATGAAACAAATCACCGACACTAAATAGGTCGCCATTGGGTGCGTAAGTGAGCTTCCGATTTCATTGCCACTTTTCATTGTTTCATGATGTTTTTTTTTAATGCTTTTTCAATGATAAGCCTAAGCCTAGTGTTATTTGCAGCCAGAGACAAAACCAAACACAACTCCTAATGATGAAAATACATGAACCAATTAAAACAAAATGAGGGTCGTAACCACTAACTTGGCCGTCGTTGGGTGCATAAGTTAACTGCTAATTTGGTTGCTTTTTTATTCAATGTTTGATGATTTTAAGGGCAGTAGGGCACATAATCGCGATACACAGAGTGGAAGGCATATTTTCCATACCATTTCGTCAAAAAGCAATACCGGATTTTGATGAACACCGAAATTCGTTACCAAGTACTTGTGAGTAACAACCGTTATAAGCGTGAATCGCTTATCAACTTTAACCTGCAATATCTTTCGGTAGGAATGTTTATATGCAAAATGTGATCAATTTACAATATATTTGGGCCTTGTCTGTCGATTTCAAGTAATAACTCCATTTTTGTGGGAAAAGTTCCTTACTTCCCTTTAAGAACTTTACTATGAATACAAAAAGGCAAGGTATATTGCTTATTACCTGTATTGGTTGCAGTTCACGTTGCCGTGTTGCCATGGCTACGCCATGCCATAGCGGTGCCTTCATTTCCTGAGCCCGCGTTTTTACATGTTAATTTCGTTTGGGTTTCAACGGTCAGTGCTCAGTCATTGTATTGATTTTTGCGGAGTAGATGAAGAGCATTGCTAGTGGGTCAAACATAGCATACAAAATATAACACCACGTCATGGAGACTGCAGTAACTCACACAGCGGCAACACTAAACCTTGGAGACTGCCGTAGAGCACACGACAGTAGCACCATGGGCTGGAGACTGGTAGAAGCTCACACGACAGTAGCACTACGGCCTGGAGACTGCCCTAGAGGACATAACAGTAACACCACGGGCTGGAGACTGCAGTAGATGACAAGACACTAACACCACGGGCTGGAGACTGCAGTAGATGACAAGACACTAACACCATTGGCTGGAGCCTGCAGTAGATGACACAACAGTAACACCACGGGCTGGATACTGCAGTAGATGACAAGACACTAACACCACGTGCTGGAGACTGCAGTAGATGACACAACAGTAACACCACGGGCTGGAGACTGCAGTAGATGACACAACAGTAACACCACGTTCTGGAGACTGCAGTAGATGACACAACAGTAACACCCCGGGCTGGAGACTGCAGTAGATGACAAGATGGCAACACCACGGGCTGGAAACTGCAGTAGATGACACAACAGTAACACCACGTGCTGGAGACTGTAGTAGATGACAAGACACTAACACCACGGGCTGGAGACTGCAGTAGATGACACAACAGTAACACCACGGGCTGGAGACTGCAGTAGATTACAAGACACTAACACCACGGGCTGGAGACTGCAGTAGATGACACAACAGTAACACCACGTGCTGGAGACTGCAGTAGAGGACACAACAGTAACACCACGTCCTGGAGACTGCAGTAGAGGACACAGCAGTAACACCACGTGCTGGAGACTGCAGTAGATGACAAGACACTAACACCACGGGCTGGAGACTGCAGTAGATGACAAGACACTAACAATACGGGCTGGAGACTGCAGTAGATGACAAGACACTAACACCATTGGCTGGAGCCTGCAGTAGATGACACAACAGTAACACCACGGGCTGGAGACTGCAGTAGATGACAAGACACTAACACCACGTGCTGGAGACTGCAGTAGATGACACAACAGTAACACCACGGGCTGGAGACTGCAGTAGATGACACAACAGTAACACCACGTTCTGGAGACTGCAGTAGATGACACAGCAGTAACACTGGAGACTGCAGTAGATGACAAGATGGCAACACCACGGGCTGGAAACTGCAGTAGATGACACAACAGTAACACCACGTGCTGGAGACTGTAGTAGATGACAAGACACTAACACCACGGGCTGGAGACTGCAGTAGATGACACAACAGTAACACCACGGGCTGGAGACTGCAGTAGATTACAAGACACTAACACCACGGGCTGGAGACTGCAGTAGATGACACAACAGTAACACTACGTGCTGGAGACTGCAGTAGAGGACACAACAGTAACACCACGTCCTGGAGACTGCAGTAGATGACACAACAGTAACACCACGTGCTGGAGACTGCAGTAGATGACACAACAGTAACACCACAGGCTGGAGACTGCAGTAGATGACACAACAGTAACACCACGGGCTGGAGACTGCAGTAGAGGACACAACAGTAACACCACGTGCTAGAGACTGCAGTAGATGACACAACAGTAACACCACGTGCTGGAGACTGCAGTAGATGACACAACATTAACACCACGTGCTGGAGACTGCAGTGAATGACACAACAGTAACACCACATGCTGGAGACTGCAGTAGAGGACACAACAAAAAACACCACGTGCTGGAGACTGCAGTAGATGACAAGACACTAACACCACGGGTTGGAGTCTGCAGTAGATGACCATACTGTGGTAGGTATCACCACAGTGTGGAGACGGCAATAAGTTGCTCGATGGCAGCACCGATCGTCAGATACTGCAACAGCGTATACCCATCCCCCTCCAAAAAAAAACTAGGGCAAAAGCAATATCGACAGACTAGTACCCAGTCTAGCAGGACAAGGACTGCAATACGACACGCTAACATTCTATTAATATTAAAGCCTACAGAACATCCAATTAACGTATGGTGGTTGAACGGGTTCCCTTTATTCCCGTCATGGCGACAACCCGTCTTGACGAGTTGACCCGGGACCCGACTCTTCGGGTCCCGTTGACGGTCGGGTTCGCTGCCATCCAGCCCTGTACCTGAGATGCGAGTTAGAGAGATAAACCGTCGACCTCCGCGCCGACCGCAGGCAGTCACGTGACCTGGCGGGTCAGCCGGGGAGGGCCGAGCGCGAGGCCAGCGGGTTGTGGCCACCATCATAACTGTAGGGGAGGCAGGGTTGTTCGTCGGTACGCACTGCTCCTAAACCCGACAACGCAAATTGCGAAGATGTAAAATGTAATATTTTTTTTAATTATATGCACATTTGTGTGTGTGAATTTTCAGCCACATCGACAGAGCAGCTGTCAAAAAGTAAGCCTCTGAAAACCATGGCTACGGTCGGGCCGCTCACTCGTAGATTTGCCCCCATTTGACGGAAGACCTCGCGTCCGCTCGGTAATCACATTGTCGTCGTCGCTCCATGTTTGCATTTAAGTCAATATCTGAGATGATATATTCGTTACGGTAAGAAATCTAATCCGTTTTATTCCTCTACCGAACTTTAATAAATACTCTTATTCATAAATACTCATGTTGTACTCAAGGCACGAGCGCATTGATGGCCAACCCAATCCCTTCGATACGGTCATGCAGGATGATCATTGGTATGCCAGCCGATGCTCAGTACAGTTTATCACTATTTACAACTTTAATTAGTGTTTAATCAGGGATGACTCGTCGATAATATATAGCCTTTCAGCTGTTCAGAGATTAACAGGATTCTCTCATGCAAATAATTTATGTTGACTGACATCCAGATAAAAGTGCAAACAAGTTTAATAACAGTATTACCCCTTTGCACGTACGTCCTATATTCCTGTCATGGTTAGTTCTGCAAACCGGGAGTGTCGCGCCCTGCGAGTTTAGTACACGTTTGTATCTACTGTTAGTATTATGTAATCCATGCGTCAAGTATTTTTCCTTCCTTACTAGCTTAATTGAGTTGGTGGCACATGTTTTACGGGATTTGTTATGTTTTACGAACCGCCGCGACGTTCTTAATCCCCCCATACTAATCCAGTAGCTGGGTTTGCTTGCGGTACTGTTGCTTTATCGCTTTAGCGCCACATAAATTCCCAAAGTCTTTACTCCCGCGGAAATGCACATTTGACGATAGCTGCTTAATGCTGGCCGAACACTGCGTCATTAAGTGCGCGATATCGCAGAATAAACCTGGCCCGTACGAGTTTATTCTGTGTTAAACACCGCGGAACCGCGGAATTTGGCAGTGATATCACGCACCGAATGGCCCAGTGTGAGGCCCGCATAAGTGATAATTACATTGTTATTCAACGCACGAGCACGACTCACAATCGTAAACGACGCCACATACCCTCATAGCGACCGTTTGGGTCAAGTAGAGGACGTTTCAGGCTGCGTTTCAAACCGAAACCAGAGCGAACGTTATTTGTATACAAAATCCACCGGCTTCTTAGCAATATATTGCTTTACAAAATGGACCCACTAAAATACATGAGGTAAAATACCACTGAAGTATACCTCTCTACCTCTCTCGCATACGTCATGGTTCCCTGCTGAAAATGGCATTGGGCCGGCGAATGTGAATTGGTGTGCCAAGTACCCCGCTACCAAATTGTATCGGCCTTGAAAGGTCATTGTCTGGAGGGTTGAAGGATGTCACATTAATTAGTTCCACTACTGTTGATGACGTACACAGGAAGAATCACGTATGTCACGGTTTCAGGCAATTGAAATACGTGGTTCTTCCTTTGCACGACAGTGTTGACTTGCCTATCACACCGCAAGTGAGCATTCATAAATAACTGGCAGGTATCGGCGGCAGAGAGAGGTTAGCTGCGGTATTGACGTATGCTCCAAGGCCGTGACGGCCAGCGGGTCACGGAGCATTGGAGCAGAGAGGAGGTACATTCCAGGTCGGGCAGACGGGACATAGCTGGGGGAGAAACTTGTTGGGATAGGAGATTGTGTTGTGTTTTATATTGTATCGTATATCAAAACACTCCAATACAAAAAGGTTATTCCGAGGGTCGAGTCAGAGGCAATAGGATAAAACACAAGATAAAAAGACGAAAGGATAAAGACAATGTCAAAATGGTACATGGCACACAGCACACAATAAGCTCCCAATTAACATAGACGTGTACATACATGCTTTAAGAGATGAAAACAAATTAGGTGGAACAGCACATCAAGCAAAACTAGTGTAGATTAAAGAACGTTTCTGGAAGGATGCACTTGAGCCATCGACGTTTGTTCACGAGTTGAATTTCAGAGGAATTAATTTCAACGGCGTTACCTAAAACAAACATTTACGCAGCATCTACTTAAATATTCAGTTTTGAGCTGTCTGCCGGCTACGGTTTGATATTTAACTGTGACAGTTTTGTTTTGGCGTTACTCAGCGTCAAATTTCTCTGTACATATAATAGTTGTTTTATTCGAGTTCCTGATGTATATAATCGTTGTTCAGATCTGTAGATGACGATGAAGTAGATGACGATGCGTATTGCATTGCATTGCAAATGTATTGGAAACTATATTCTCATTTCTCAGTGATCTTTTCAAGGTGCAGAATTGACTAGGGGAAAAGCTACCCATTTTTAATGTCAGAAAATCACAACAAATGCTATAAATGTCAACAGGACAAATACAATACACATGGACGAAAAACGATATTGCGCCAACACCAACATACCGATTCAATCGGGGATGGCTTCGACTGCGTTCCGCAGGTTTTTTGCAATGTATTTACAATTTTACCCAGCATAGTTGTTTGAACGAGGGTAATCCCCAATCACTCTAAGTTTCAGAGGGTGATGCTTCAGCCCTTCCCCATGAAAATAACGTATGCCGTCGTTAGTAGGCGATTATCTCCACTGAGAATGATAGTTCGGGAGTTGGTGTGGGATTAATCAATCCCATTGTTCGCTCAAAGGCAATCGTTATCCACTTATGGCGACCTATTCATAACAAGATTGAAAGGTTCAATAGCGGTGCAGCTCGAGCATAGAGCATGGGATACAGCTTAACTGCACTACTCTTTTTTTGACCAAATAGAGGTAGCATAACTGCAGCTGATTTGTATATAAAGTTAAATACATTTATCACAAGTATATGTTTAAAAAGAAGGCAAACGGGTTTTAATGCAAAGTTTCTGAGTCTGTGCGTTGCTTACCAAAACTATGCAGAAAAAAATGAGCACCGAAATACTCCATGGCATATATCCCAGAAACTTCTAGATACTTCTGGTAAAATGCGAGCGTGGCTTTCCACTAAACTGACGTTTCAACGCCTTGAATCTATAATCGTTTATACGTTCACTTTACCCCTCGTGGTGCATCCAAATCCACACCCCGCAAAACGAAACAAGTCCATTACCGGCCGGGTCAGCAGCTTTTTCGCCATCTCCACATGGTAATTCACTGCATATGATTACCTCTCCAGGGGTGAACAGCCGGTGTGGCAGCCGGGAAGGAGAGACGATCGCTCCTCTCTTGTTACACGGAGCGCCTCCCAACAGGGCAGTGTGGTTCTGTGGTTTCTCACCGGTGGGTGCTGTTTAAGTGTCATGCAGGTGTCACGGTTGCTGGTGGCTGAGGCTGGAAACTGGACACTGGACACTGGACACCGGACACCGGACACTGGACACTGGACACTGGACACTGGACACTGGACACTGGACACTGGACACTGGACACTGGACACTGGACACTGGACACTGGACACTGGACACTGGACACTGGACACTGTACACTGGACACTGGACACTGGATACTGGAAACCGGACACCGGACACCGGACACCGGACACTGGGCACCGGACACTGGACACCGGGCACTGGACACTGGACACTGGACACTGGACACTGGACACTGGAAACTGGACACTGGACACTGGACACGGGACAGTGGACAGTGGACACCGGACACCGGACACTGGGCACCGGACACTGGACACTGGACACTGGACACTGGACACTGAATACTGGACACTGGACACTGGACACTGGAAACTGGACACTGGACACTGGACACTGGACACTGGACACTGGACAGTGGACACTGGACGGTGGACACTGGACACTGGACACTGGACACTGGACACTGGACACTGGACACCGGACACTGGACACCGGAAGTGAAGACCGGAAGTTGCTGCTTCCTCCATGGAGGTCAGTAGGGTCACGAGGCTGTCTTACAATGAGTTGGTGATATCGTTAATCAAACCGGCTTATGGGCGCGCCGACTCTCGAGTCATCCAGTAGGGCGGTACTCTCGGCTCAGGGCGTGGCATAGTTAAATGGTAATCATACCATATGACTCCTGCATGATTAATGCCATCGCAGAACATGTCTGAATATAGACAATATTCTTTGTTTGTGAAAAGGCCTGAAAGAAGCCGTCATTGAACTTAACTGAAAAGGTGTGAATAATGAATAGGTATTCTAAGTAGTGTTATGACATGTTTATGCGCATTTTGCATGTATTATATAACGGACTCCTTGTAAGCATTGTATGCATACTCCAGCATTAACATATAATGCTTGCATAGATCATGAATCCGACAACACCCACTGGACGTCCACTCAGCACGAGCAGTTAACACAGCAACATAAAACACAACTCAGCAGCATGACTAGCATGCTCATTGCATATTGTAATTACTTCTGCTGGCCTGACAAAAAAAAACTCTCAATGACCCCGTGTCCATTTAAATCATAGCTTTCAGCGGACGTTGCAGAGCATGATATACTGTGGCATCTTGGCGTGCTGCAAAACTGTACAACACATAAAATAAATGGTTATAGATAATTCGATACCGACAGATGCCATGACTGGCGTTAGAAGAGGTGACTGATAATCCATAGCTTATCGATGATTATTATCGATGTGAGGTTAATGGACTTTTCATGAAGTGACGTGTTGACCAATAAAGTAGTTGCATGAGCAATGTGAATGAATTATGATTGATGGTCATAAGTGAAAGGTAATTATTAAATAGCATACACACTTAACCTATCTGTAAACGCCATATAGCTGTTGCATTAAATACATAGATCGTTGTGTTATATTATGATATTTATAGTATAGGTTAACACACTATTTGCATGAGACTGTTTGGGGGTCTGTTTTTCATAATGTGCGTATGTCTTCCTCGGAGCCATCGTTACCCTTTAGAACGTGTTTTCTTCTTCAGACATACGAAGTTACTAACGAAGTACGAAGTTACTACAGACACACTAGTCAAGACAATAATCGGCAATGTATTGCATGCATTCATTAATAAAGCTTGTTTCGAAATGTGATGCAATGCATCTTGTATGCAGACAAAAAGACTAACATAGTAAAAACACTAACAACAAAACAAAAACATGTAATAATTACAATGGAACTACTAATAATTATACAAATAACAATAAAACCAGAAGCAGTAGTGGTTTCCATGAGCTGGCTCCAGTACCATATTGCCCGTAAAACTATGCAATAACTATCTTTATACTACAATATCGTAATATTTGCATTCTCGTTCATCCGATGGGGGTGTGCGAAGAAATGATGAGTTCGGCGCAGACCCAGCCATTTCTAACTTCTCAGCGATCGGCTTGACCACTGACTGAATTTATTAAAACACAGAATAACTAAGAACTGAACCGGTCACAGTCACATTAATAGCCGGCGTCTTATGAGTTCTGTTAGGGGTGGTGTGCTGAGTTCTCTGGGAGTCCTTTAATGCACTTCCTCTTCGCACAACACTTCCTTTCACAATCATCCATGGATTCAAAGTTGTTTCCGTTAGATCCACAACCTCCCCACCAAAATTGGCGACAACCATTATAATATGTGTTGTAGTAAAAACGGACCGTATGTGTTGTTTCCTTTTTGCAATGGCCGTACTTCAATTCCTGGTCACAAACTGGCACTTTCGGTTTGGAAGATTTGCAGCCAAAGGCTACCACCGCCAAGGAGACCAATAACAGACACAGTCGCATGATAGCTGGCAGTGCTAAATCTTACGAGTCCTTCGAATCACAGTATGTGCACACCTGATCACATGTGACATCACATGATCACATGGGACACTTGATCACTCGGTCATATCACAGTGTCAGTGACGTCATCACTCGGTCAAATCACAGTGGCAGGATGTTGCATACAGCTGTGATGTTGCTTCTTATAGGTACGGCCTTGAACAGTGCTTGAGTCGCCTGCTGTTCTGTTATCACCTGGTATTTACCTGGTACACCTGGTACACCTGGTACACCTGGTACACCTGGTACACCTGGTACACCTGATACACCTGGTACACCTGGTACACCTGGTACACCTGGTACCTGGCCAGTTACTCTGATATCACAGCTGGTATTTCAATGTCGAGGAATATAATACACACGCAATTTGCTTTGTAAGAAATAGTAACAAATAGCCTTATTGACGAGAACGATTTAATATTTTAACTAGCATGCTGGAGCTCAAAAATATAAAATGATGGTTTGGTGGTTGTTTGAATGAAAATGTACCATTTGTGCACCGTAAGAAAAAGGGAGACCAGTTCCTTTTTTCAAATTCAACTCGTGCGTTGAATACTGAGAACTTCACTGGTTTGGAGAAGCGGAAGAAACAAAATTAAGTCAACGGGGAAAAATAGATTGTATCCAAGCGATAGAATAGGGCGATGGGCGATGTACGATGGATAGGCGATGGGCGATGGATGGGCGAGGGGCGAGCGATGGATTAGGGCGGTCCATGTCTACACGAATGCTAGATTTTCTTGGTGGCACACCTTTTTACCGTTATTTCGACTACGCTGAGTTCAATGG
This sequence comes from Chirona hameri, assembly GCA_036785665.1. Classification (NCBI taxonomy): domain Eukaryota; kingdom Metazoa; phylum Arthropoda; class Thecostraca; order Balanomorpha; family Balanidae; genus Chirona; species Chirona hameri. The sequence goes on from JAXIVJ010007795.1 coordinate 55,312, forward strand.
TATCAACAATTTTGAGAAGAAAAAAATAGGGGTCGCAAAAATTGCCGAAAATTCCATGTTTGCTATAAATTCCCTAAAATCTCCCATCTTGCCTCCGCGATTTTACGACACGAATTAAACAACTTCCTTGTGGCTACTATTTTCCTGTTATTTAGACTGGTGATTCCAGTGATATAATTGTTTGTTTTTTAATCAGAAGATATTTAGGGGTCGCAAAAAAACGTTAAACATGTTAGCTTTTTCTTTAAATACCCCAAAATCACCCATTTCGTAACCACGGTTTGACGACACGAATATTATGTTTTCGACATTGCACACTTCTTCCTAGTTAATAGGATTGTGCTTATTTCAATTATATAGCAGTGCATTTTTAATAAAAACAATATTTAGGAGTGGAAAAATCGCCAAATATTTGACACTTTTCTATAACCATCCCAATATCACCTATTTTGTCCCGGCGATATTACTTGCCTGCACTGTTTTTTTTTCTTCCAGAAATGTCAATTATATGTATTTAAACGTATACAACATAATCTTCATGTATTTCCCTTGTATTTAATCACTTGCATTGCTATTTTCTCTTGTATAGGTATGTTTAGTTCTTTGGGACTCCATCACTATGCACGACGCATAACCCTGTTTCAACACATAGCCTCTTGACACAAAGTTTCCTCCCAAAATGACTTCGAATTGAAGTTATGCACACGTCACACATACGCTTACGCTTACAGGCCCGCATTAGGGTTTATTTCTTAACCGTGGGGACCTGCTTGCGATGGTCCACCTCATAGGTAGTGTATGGAGTACTCAGGGGCGTAGCTTCTCTAGAGAAGTTTGGGAGGGGGGGGGGGAGGGGGCTGAGCTGAGAAAAATCGCTTAAAGTACCATCACAATTCACAAAAATACAGATTTCCCCCCGGATTTGACCCACTTCCACGTTCAAGTTGGGGGGGGGGGGGGGCTGGATAATGGACAATGGACATCCTCGCAGGGCGAAGCTGCGAGGAGGGCCCAAGCCACGGCGATGTCACCACTCCCGGGTTGCTACTCGAGGTCCACCACATGCCCTGTGGCCAGAGACGACCAGACCCGGGTTGACGTGGGCGTGACAGAGGACAGAGGACCGGTTACGGGGAGGATAAAAAGGGAGTTCTGTAAAATAGACATGTATAGCACTTACTTGCTACATTATGTACTGTGGTACTACCTTCTCCTGAGCTTTAGGCAGTGAAATACCTAGAAAATGAAGGTATGTGATATACGTACCTTCATTTTCCAAATCATTCACTGCCTGAAGCTCTTCTTTTTTTTCGGGCAGCTTAACAGCGAATCTCAAGGAAAGCTGCGCAAGCACATTGTATCGGAGTATATCACACTGTTCTATACACTCCAGCATGGCTTTCTTCTCCTGTCACCGAGATCGCCGTCTTTCATGAGTTAAGCCAGTACTCCAGTACTCCCAGGGGTGTAAGATCCTGTTCAGTTGAGGGCCCTCCCCCAACTTGGATTCAGCCCCCCCCCCTCCACACTTGGACGAGGAAGTGGTTCAAATCCTGGGAGAAATCTGTATGCGTTAATTTTGATGGTACTTTAAGCGATTTTTGCCAGATCAGTCCCCCCCAAAAAAAATATGGAGAAGCTACACCCCTGAGTACTTCATACACTACCTATGCGGTGGCGGACGAAGAGGTGGCCATAACAGCACTAGCCGAGCTGAACAAGTATCTTTGGTAGCTGCGGACTTATACACTGATGCTGGCTCTTTGCAGCGATATTCTTACTGAAGGTGGGTTAGTACCATCGCAAGCAGGTCCCCACTGTCAAGAAGTCAACCCTTATGGGCCTGTAATAGTACGTGTGACGTGTGCATCACTTCAATTCGAAGTCATTTTGGGCGGAAACTTTTTGCAAGAGGCTATGTGTTGAAACATGCAATGATACGACGACTGATGTTTTACCCATAAGTTACAATTTCCTTTGTCTTGATGCGACACACTCTTTTGAAAGCCACTTGTGTCGGTAAGGGTTATGCGTCGTGCATAGTGATGGAGTCCCAAACAAACTAAACATACATATACAAGAGAAAATAGTCATGCAACTTATTCAATAAAAGGAAAATACATGCAGAATATGTTGTATCCGTTTAAATATATCTAATTAACATTTCCGGAAGAAACCAAAACAGTGCAGGGATGTAATATCGCCGGGACAAAATAAGTGATATTGGGATGGTTATAGAAAAGTGTCAAATATTTGGCAATTTGTCCATCCCTAAATATGTTTTTAATTAAAAATGTATTGCTATATTTGTAATAGGCACAATATGGCACCATCTTATTAACTAGGAAGAAGTGTGCCATGTCTAGAATATTATATTCGTGTCGTGAAACTGCGGTTATGAAATGGGCGATTTGGGGGTATTTAAAGAAGAAGCGGAAATGTTTAACGTTTTTTTGCGACCCCTAAATATATTCCGATTAAAAAATATATGTCACTGGAATCACCATAGTTTAAATAACAGGGAAACAGTATGCCACAAGGAAATTTTTAATTCGTTTCGTAAAATAGCGGAGACAAGTTGGACGATTTTAGGGGGCATTTATAGCAAAACATGGAATTTTCGGCGTTTTTTCGCGACCCCTAAATATTTTTTATTTCAAAATTGTTGATACCATTGGACTCAGCGTCGTCGAAATAACGGGAAAAAGTGTGCCACCAAGAAAATTTAACATTCGTGTAAAAATTAACCGCCCTGTACATTCTCACAAGGAGCCCTCAATCACACCCCGCCACTGACAAACAAATGAGGGTGTGACTCGACACACGGCTACGCTGTAACTCAGAATAGGCGTACTCACTACTCAGTCTGTCCCAACAGAAACATTCATTTCAAACAAGATGTCTCATCGCTGGACAATACATTGTAACAATACAATACATTGTAACAATGCAATGCATTGCAACAATGCAATACATTGCAACAATTCAATACATTGCAACAATGCAATACATTGTAACAATACGATACATTGTAACATTTCAATACATTGTAATAATGCAATACATTGTAACACTACAATACATTGTAACAATACAATACATTGTAACCATACAATATATTGTAACAATACAATACATTGTAACGATACAATACATTGTAGCAGTGCAATACATTGCAACAATACAATACATTGTAACAATACAATATATTATAACAATACAATATATTGTAACAATACAATATATTGTAACAATACAATAGATTGTAGCAGTTGAGGTTAGAGGATGCCTTGTAGCGCGGTGAACCTTAGTTGCGACCTCCTCGTCACGCGCCTCAATTAGTGTAAATGCTAAAGGCAACATCAGTTAACACCAGCTTAAACAAGATGTTATGCAGATTAAATATAAGACGTGATTATTATTTTGTAAACAGGACCCACGGCAGTCGCGCGGGAGCTGGGACCAGACAAG
>JAXIVJ010007796.1:0-55000 GCA_036785665.1 Chirona hameri
TGTTTGCGGTATCCTTGTTAATCTTCACTTCGACCTTCGTGCAATATCGATTATCATTTCCGCTTGTTTTCTGCTAGCGTGCTATCTTCATATCTTCATTTTCGCTTTCGACTTCATTTTCTCCCACTTTCTCCCTCTCACTCCCACCCCTGTTCCTCCACCTCCCACTCTCTCTCCCTCTCCTCTCCGCTTTATCTCCCTCTATCTCCCATCCTCTCTCTCTCTCTCTCTCTCTCTCTCTCGTCTCTCCTCCTTCTCTCTCTCTCTCTCATCTCTCTCTCTACTCCGTCTCTCTCTCTCTCTCTCTCTCTCTCTCTCTCTCTCTCTCTCTCTCTCTCGCTCTCTCTCTCTCTCTCTCTCTCTCTCTCGCTCTTCTCTCTCTCATACTGTCTCTCTCTCTCTCTCTCTCTCTCTCCTCCTCTCTCTCTCTCTCTCTCTCTCTCCTCTCTCTCTCTCTCTCTCTCTCTCTCTCCTCATCTCTCTCTCTCTCAGTCTCCCTCCCCTCTCTCTCGTCTCTCTCTCTCCGCTCTCTCGCTCTCGCTCTCGCTCTCGCTCTTCGCTCTCGCTCTCCTCTCTCTCTGTTCCTTCCCTCTATCTCCCACTCCCCCCCCCCTCGCTCTCTACTCTCTTCCTCGCACCCATCTGCCTCTTCCTACATCCCGTCCTCCCCCTCCCCCTCTCCCACTCTCCCCGGCCCTCTCCCCCCTCCCCCTCCTCCCTCATCTGCTCTCCCGGCTGCGTTGTTTTTGTGTGCACGGCGTGTCCGTTTTTGACTGCCGTTTGACAATGAGCGATGATCACCGGCGGCTGGGAGAGAGCTCTGTTGCCGGGTCGGGCAGCAGTGACGGCGACGGCACAGACCTCTGACAGTGTGCGACAAGGAGGCGGCCCAGGTCGGCGGCAGGGTGGCAGGCGGTGATGTACGCTCGAGGGATTTCTCGATTCGCTGGGATCTGTGGCGGATTAGGTGTCCCGTGTTGGTTGTTGATCGCTTTCTGGGACGTCTTGATATGTTCAAGAGGGTTGGAAAATTGATTTGGTTGATCTCAAGAATAGCGGTGTTTGTTGTTGGATGGTAGTTACTTGTGAATGATAGCTGGATTCACTCAACTCAACGATGTGGTGCTTTGGAAGAAAGTCTCATGATTGAGTTCGTTTGCGATTTTGGTGGCATTTCTGCTGACGAGGAATTTGCTATTTTGTGTATTTCAGGTCGAAAGTGGCGGATTGAAAGCGGAGCGTGTGTTCGCTTGCATTGGGACGGTGTGCGATATACATGTTCTGAAAGACGTGATTAAAATGTCAAAGCCGACACAGATCGGATCTCCCCATTACGGGATTTGGATGGAAGGTAAGACTGGCGCGCTGACCGTAAATGGAATGTGTATTTAACACTTTTCATTTCAGTTTATTGTTTCGTCAAGTGTTTTGAAGTTCACCGAAATCAGGGGAACAGCTGTTCAATAACTTTGCAAATGTAAGAACAAAGATTGAAGGATGAAATCAAAAAAGTTTAAATTACAGGCTTCTTCTCGTTGCTTAACCGGCATTGACTGGAGGTCTCAGCAGAACGTCATTGACTGGGGGGGGGGGGGGGCGTTAAACGCCCCCTGGTTACTCTTCCGAACCAATAATCGCAGCGAGACGCGCAAGGCGGCAACTCGAAATCTCTCAATGAGATGAGTCTAAAGCATACCCACAAAAATTTCAAAGTGAGGTCAAATGTCGGGTCACGATCAGGTAAAATGTCCAACATCTATGTATTTGAGTTTATGGGCCATACTTCCATATAAAGCCTTCGATTACGACCCATGATCACCAAAGTGCTGCCAAAGGATATGATACACATCTCGTATGAGCCTAAGTGAGATTGTTGGCCAAAGTCAAGGTCAGGTCACAAAATATCACTATGCTCAAAATATATTACGAAAGTCATGCAACAAATGTCCCTTTATGAGTCTATTTTTCCACGTATAATTCGATAGTTGTAGTCATTTTACCACCTGACTTCATTTACGTGCAGTTAATGTCAAGTTCAGGTCAAGTTCAGGCCACTCAAGGTCAAAATTTCAAATTGATACATAATATAAATAAAAAAGGCATGTTTTGTTTCCAGTTTCCAGTACCAGTTTATGTCTCAGAAATACCAGATGGTGCACTATTTATTTGTGTCGTATCCTTGGTCAATTAAAAGCCAAAAAACGCAATTTGTTCAAATATGACGTCATAGTTACCCATACTTAAGATGCCATCGCAAGTCAGTCAAAAATTGGCTGATATCATTCTGAAAGGTTCTGGTATGGTAGCTTTTCCATGTGTGGTTCCTCTGACATATATTCCAGTGTTAGAATATCTTTGAAAAATTATTTTGTGGGCATTTTCCCCAAAAAAAACTAAAAAATAAATAAATGGGGTCAAAAACCACAACTGTCCAAATTCCGAGACTAGCCATGTGTAGCCTTGTCATTTGATATCTTTTAACGTTTTTGGATTGCATTATGCTCATTATAGTTGCATTGTTACGGTCTGTTACATTTTAGCTGATTTTGGTGTAAACTGTGTTGTTAGTGACGTCACTAATTTCGATATAACTCTATTTTTTTCCCAACGAAATTGGTTTATTTAGTCACAGTAGAGACGTCAAATCGATGAATAGAAGCAGGTACCCGAAGGTTTCACGTTGATAGACGATATGGTCTTTTTGAGCTATTACGAAAAATACTAACTACGCATTCCTTGAAGGATTGGGGTTCTGTTCTAAGCTTTCGGCACTATTATGGAAGGATTTTCGGCACAGATATCTACTGAAAACCGCTATATCTACTGTCGTCCCCTGTCCAATTTATCGGTTACATCACTAAAAGTTCGGCTGTGCAACAATGGTACAATATGGAAGAGTCCGATACACCTACTTCCACAGGCCTGGGTTGTTATCCACTCATTGAAATATCGAATTCGAAAAAGTAGTCATCATCAGAAGCAAAAATAGCATGCCACAAATCAAGGCATTAGAGACCAAAAAGGAGTGGGCGCAATCCCGCTAACAACTAGTTTGCTTATTCGAAGAAAAGAATCCCATTTGTATTCAGAAGGATGACAATTTTTTAGAATCAATGGACAGTTCGCAACCTTAAATGGACTACTTGGTGGCACGAAGTAGTGGACATGACTGACGAGTGACGCACCATACCATGTTTGTTCGACCATACCATGTTTTGTTCCGACCATATCATTGTTTTGTTCCGACCACTACCATGTTTGTTCCGACCAGTACCATGTTTGTTTCCGACCAATACAATGTATGTTCCGACCATACCATGTTTGTTCCGACCATATCATGTTTGTTCCGACCATACCATGTTTGTTCCGACCATATTCATGTTTTGTTCGACCATACCATGTTTGTTCCGACCAATGCCTGCTTGTTCCGACCATACAATGTTTGTCGACCATACCATGTTTGTTCCGACCATACCATGTTTGTTCCGACCATACCATGTTTGTTCCGACCATACCATGTTTGTTCCGACCATACCATGTTGTGTTCCAACCATACAATGTGTGTTCCGACCATATCATGTTTGTTCCGACCATACCATGTTTGTTCCCGACCCTACCATGTTTGTTCCGACCATACCACTGTTTGTTCCGACAACCATACACCAGTTTGTCGCCCTATCCATGTTTGTTCCGTTCTAAATGCTCAGCTGTATACATTTTGCACGTCAATCAATATGAATGGAAACGAAAGTGTCGTGTATTAGAGTTGATGAGGTATACAATGAGGAATTTAGCTGCAGACAACTGTCGAATGATATCATAATCCACCACGTGTATGATCCTCGAGTTGGGGACGTCCGAACAAGTATTAAACGACATGGTTTTGCGCAAGCATCAATGCAGAACCTTACCTTCCGTCCTCCTAACATCAATGCTCATTTTACCGGAAAGTACTTACATCCGTCCAAAAAATACCGTCAACGATTAGCAGGAACGTGTTGTTCATTCCATCAGTAGGCAATTATCATCGATGTTGGTACAAACAAGCCGCGGAAGTCGAGATGTGCTGTTTAGACATCAAGCATGTTGTATTGATCGTCTTTCCTCCTTTTTCCTAACCCCGTCTCCCTTCCTCACATTAATTATGTACCTTAATAATAGCCTGATGTATAATTTGTTATCAATGGTATCATCGAAATATGAGCGCAAAGAGCGTGTTAAGTTTCGCATTACAAATATTACATAACATTATATCCAGCCACTGGGTGCCCAAACCACGCCCCAAACCACGTCCAAACCACGCCCAAACCACGCTCAAACCACGCTCAAACCACGACCAAGCACGACCAAACCACGCTCAAAACTCACGACCAAACCACGTATAAACCACTCCCAAACTACGCCCAAACCACTACCAAACCACGACCAAACCACGCCTAAACCACGCTCAAACCACGCTCAAACCACGCCCAACACCACGCCCACTAGCGTGTGAAACCTGCCTCAAGCAACGCCTGCGCCGGGGTACCGAGAACAGCTCACTGTTTGCATCCCTTCTTCAAACAGCTGTGATGTCGCCGCTTGGCCATGCGTCCCGTCACTCACATCACTCGCCCCTGAAACACCACTGACGTCACCACTCTAAAACCGATGACGTCACCAGACCTAAACCAAACATCCCGTCTGCCGCGGCTCTCGTGGCAGTCTGTGGCACGTGCCTGTTTTTTGGCCGGCTGCCAACCTCGAACCCTTCCAGGTGTACACGCCCGGCAGCCTGGGCCAAATAGAGCCGTGCCGGCCGGAGACTGCAGCGCGTGGCGGTGCAGGGCCACTAACACCAGCGACTGCGGACGCTCGGAGGGTGATGGTGTTTTAGGCCCGCTGTGCGGTCAGGGAGGCAGCGGCTGGGTCGAGGTTCAGTCTTGGGCTGTCCGCGTAGGATTCCATGTCGGGGCCCCAACATTCACCTGTGGTAGAGTTGTTTTGGCCCGGTGGTGGATTATTTTTTATTGGAAAAGGTATGTTATATTTAGTTATTGCAGTTATTTCGTGAAATTCACACAGTTCAGGCCTCGTCTCTTAAACCCCATTGGCATAATCCAATGTGTGTAGGGCTCATTGCACATCAATCCAATGCAGGGGCGGCGCTGGGCCCTTGAGACTAGGTAGGCAAGGCAGCAGTGGTGGCGACAGGGGTCAAACGTAGGTGAGGCAGTCAGGAGGGGGGGGGGGGGGGGGAGCTGCGCTGTTTCGTGATTTTTTTTTTTTAAAGTAGTTGTTCAAATATATGCAGATCACCACGATTAATACTTCACCGCTACAAAACAGCCTGTTTATATGCTGTCATCCGATTGTAATTGATTTGCAAATAGGCAAGATTATCACGGAGATGTGTGCACGTAAGGCTTTCGATTCGACGCTTAATTCTGCAGGTTGACGGCTAAAAATGCATCGAAATATAATGCACTATTTGTAATATAAGTCGGGACGACCCTCCGATCTCCTTGCAGTAATATGCAACTATATCATAATGTAATGCTATTTACCCTTAAAATGATTTTTTAAACTGTTAGGAAAAGATCCCACATTCAAAATATCCCGAGACATTTCATCACGGCGTCTGTCACAAAAGGTCCTACGGCTGCCTATGTGGCAAGCTACTACGAGCCTAAAATAGTAATTCGTATTGCAGTCATATTTATTTTATGAAGTTGTTGCGCTTAAAAAGGTGTGCTTTTTTCGATTTTCTAGTTGATTTGCCTACTTTACAGACATTTTATACTGCAGGACGGCAATCGATTTGTACACAGGCTGGTCGAGAATCTAGTAGGACGAGGTAGGCAAGCTTAGGCAAGGGTTTTCTTACATTTGTGTTCAATTTATGGTTTCGAAGGAAACTTTCTTGGAAAATTTGGGAAATTTGCTCCAGGATAGGCCCATTCCGATGGCAGAAAACCATATTCATCAATAGGAAAAAAATGAAATGAAAAGAATGTGAAAATAAATATCGGTATCGGAAGAAGGCTACTGAACTGGGTAGGTATTGCTGCCAACCTTGCCTACATGGGAGACCGCCCCTGGTGAAATGTGTCTGATATTCTGTATCTTCAAAGTGAAAGTTTGATAATGTCAACAGTGATAGTAATCCATGCTCTCCCATCCTCGTGTTCAATTCATCTTCAACTTGTCATCAATCAACTCTTACGTCTGACACGATGGAAAATATACCTACATAATTGGATGAAAGTTAGTTTTTTAAGCGAAGTTTTTACACTATCTTTCCAGGCAGTTGCATGTTATAATTTAGATCTCATAAAACGGGAAATTTACCGCCACAGTTTGCTTAGCTCTTGGGACCGCGACTACGGGGCCCTGTGAGATAAAAAAAATCGGCATGCAACATCAAAGGTGAAAAATATAAGTAAAGCTGTATAGGCCATATAAAGCAATAATAGGCGTGGAGAACTACGATGTTTCAACACCAATGATGCATGATGTGAGGACAATCCTGCAGAGACTATTCACATTTAATATTGCACATTTGTATTTAATTGTCAGGTGGTATTTTAATCACTACGTAGCAAAAAGGAAACAACACTTAGCTCTCCTCAATTGGTCTGGTAGCATATGGAAATTGTTAAACTTTGTGTATTTTAGCTTGTTATTTGACACGACTGCCATCAGGGAGGACCATTTTATGAACGAAATTACACTGAATTACACGAAATTACACTATGCCGTCAGTCGGCTGCAGGTATGTCGGATGTTTATTTGAGTCTTGACGAATGTCTGGCGCCGCCGCCTTGTAATACCGACATCAACCCGCCCCGCCCGGTGCACGTGCACCCGGCACGTGCACCGCCCCGACTCGATGGTGCACGTGCGGCGATTCACGGTCAGTGTTGGCGTGAAGGGGAGAGGCGGCCTTCGGGGTGGGGTGGGGAGGGACGGGGGACTTAAAGGGATTATACGGGTTTCCGTCCTGAAAGTAAATGCACTCTTTTGCAGTTGTATGAGCTTTAAAACACGTTTAAGACATATAACAAGGGCCTCAATGCTCATTTAGTCCATTATTTCAGAAATTATCAGTGTTTAAACTTGGGCGTTTTTTTCGAGACTAGTATCAGATAACGAGTACTTGATCGGCACTACTGTCCACCACTTTTATCTTAAGATCAATTTTAGAGTTTTGAATTATCTGCGAGTCCTACACTGGATCACAAAATTATTATGCAATTCAAAACTGACGGGACTTTGTATTACTAAACACTGTTCGTTGAGGTTTTGTGTTTTGTGGCTTTCTTTTCTCTGGCCTTTGGCGTTCAGAATTTGGTGGTGGCGTATTAATTTTTTGGTATGAAAATTCATGAAAAATATAGATTTTATGGTAAAAACTAGGTAACTGCTGCTGTCGTTGGAACAAAACAAAGTTGATTTTCTTTCAAATATTGCTTATTTTACCGGAAATATGTCATACGTGAGGTGTTTTTATTAGCATAAAAGAGATGACTGGCTCTGCCTCAGCCGGTTCTGCAGAAAATACGTGGTGGCATCACCGCGCACTTTGGAATGTCCTTACGTGCAGAAGAGGTCATTCCAGAAAAATGTGGCTACCGTGGGACTTCAACACCTTTATAAGTACGTTTTACTATGTAACTCAATTATTCTGGGAAAAAACCCCGTATAATCCCTTTAAGTTCTCGCCGCCCGGGGATACTCGCCGCTCCGTGGATTCGGTGTGCAGGTATCGCGGTATGGTTTTAGCTCATATCAGATGAAGACGTTACGGGAATGCTGTCTGTTTCATGGCGGCGTCGTGTCACCATGACATGGGCATGCAAAAGCGCGCTTTTGTGTACAGTACATGCTATTTTGATCGCTAAGCGAGATTGGCGGGGTCGTGCCCAAAATATTTTTGTTTTGCGAGATTCGGAGAGTCTGTGTTTTTTTTTTTGACTTGTGTTAAGCCGATGCGGTTAGAACATTTACTAGGTATATTGCCACATTTGGGAGTATGAAAAATGAAACATGAAGCAGATTGTCGTGCCGGAGTTTTTTCTTCTTCTTTGGCTTTTGTGTAGTCATTACGTGTGAAGTACTAACGAGCGAGTAGCTTAAATGCCAAACTGTTAAACTGTCTAAACTATTTAACTAATCAGAAAATAAAACTTTTAACCCATTCCTGATATATTGTATTTGTGTTTCAAGCCTCTGTATGTTTTTTGTTTGTTTGCCGTTAGCGGGCACCCTCCTTATCTCTGACGTCTGCTCACTTAGCAGGCTGTTATGTTTTTTGTTGTTGTTGCATAAAGTGACGGTTGCAAATTGCAATGCCGACTGTGCAAATACTACCATCTATGACGACACAGCAGCACACTCGGACCTCTAGGGACCCATGTCATCAACCGATGACAGATAAGTGTGCCGATGTCCAACAGCTGACTGTCATCTGCCTACCATCACACGCACCACCCAACGCGCAGTGACACACGCACAATCCAGCCCGCCACGTGCTGGTGGCATCCCACCGCCCGAGGGCACCCCCACCGCCACATTCCACCTCCCGACGGGGCACCCACCCCGCCACATTCCACCGCCCGAGGGCACCCAACCCGCCACATTTCTCCGCCCGAGGGCACCCACCCCGCCACATTTCTCCGCACGAGGGCACCCACCCGCCACATTTCTCCGCACGAGGGCACCCACCCGCCACATTCCACCTTCCCGAGGGCACCCACCCGCCACATTCCACCTCCCCGAGGGCACCCACCCGCCACATTCCACCTCCCGAGGGCACCCACCCGCCACATTCCACCGCCCGAGGGCACCCACCCGCCACATTCACCGCCCGAGGGCACCACCCGCCCATTCACCTCCCGAGAGCACCCACCCGCCACATTCCTGCGACCTTTTCACCTCGGTGATCCTCCCTCGCTGATGCGTCCGGTGCTTATCCGCCGTCCCGGTCCTCTTCACTCTACCCTCGTCCTCTTCACTCTACCCTCGTCCCTCTTCACTCCACCCTCGTCCTCTGCACTCTCCACTCTCGTCCTCTTCACACTACCCTCGTCCTCTTCACTCTACCCTCGTCCTCTTCACTCTCTACCCTCGTCGTCTTCATTCTACCCTCGTCCTCTTCACTCTACCCTCGTCCTCTAACTCTCCACCCTCGTCTCTTCAATCTACCCTCGTCCTCTTCACTCTACCCTCGTCCTCTTCACTCTCCACCCTCGTCCTTTTCACTCTACCCTCGTCCTCTTCACTCTACCCTTGCCCTCTTCACTCTCCACCATCGTCCTTTTCACTCTACCCTCGTCCTCTTCACTCTACCCTCGTCCTCTTCACTCTAACCCTCGTCCTCTTCACTTCTCCACCCTCGTCCTCTTCACTCTACCCTCGTCTTCTTCACTATACCCTCGTCCTATTCACTCTACCCTCGTCCTCTTCACTCTCTACCCTCGTCCTCTTCACTCTCCACCCTCGTCCTCTTCACTCTAAACCCTCGTCTTCTTCACTCTACCCTCGTCCTATTCACTCTACCCTCGTCCTCTTTCACTCTCCACCCTCGTCCTCTTCACTCTACCCCTCGTCTTCCTTCACCTCTACCCTCGTTCCTATGTCAACTCTACCCTCGTCCTCTTCACTCTCCACCCTCGTCCTCTTCACTCTACCCTCGTCTTCTTCACTCTACTCCTCGTCCTATTCACTCTACCCTCGTCTCTCACTCTCTATCCTCGTCCTCTTCACTCTCCACCATCGTCGTCATTATTCTCCGAACGACATATCTGCAAAGTCGCTGCAAAGTCGCTGCAAATGTCGCTGCAAAGTCGCTGCAAAGTCGCTGCAAAAGTCGCTGCAAAGTCGCTGCAAAGTCGCTGCAATACCTGAGTGGGGGGGGGGGGGGGGGGGTGATTAGCAGTGATTAATCTGGTTACTTGATAGTGTTGGATCGGTTTCTGTGCCAGGCTTCACGAGCGTTTCTTTTCTAGAAGCATTCGTCTAACCGGGTTTTGATTAGCCATTCCTATTATCGAATGGGTGGATAGCAGAAGCATTTGATTTCATTTCCACTACAGTTGCATTTGTTTATGGGAAAATGTTGAGATGCTGATGAAATGCCACAAATCTATCATCTTACATGTTTTTCCTTAAAATCACAATTCGTAGATATAAGAAAAAAACGAGCTCATGGTTAGAACATCGAGCGTTGAAATGCGGTCAGTTGATGTGTTTTGAAAGTTCAGCCACCATCTGTTGATTCCTCTGATGCCGTTACTGTCTCTCACCGGGCGACGATCAGCTGATTGCTCCCTCCCCTCCCCTCCCCTCCCCTCCCCTCCCCTCCCTCCCCTCCCCTCCCCTCCCCTCCCCTCCCCTCCCCTCCCCTCCCTCCCCTGTGGCTGCAGTCAGCTGATGATCCTTCCCTGAGGGCAGCGCAGGGGAGGACGGCGGAGCCAGGGCGGAGCCAGGGCGGAGCGCAATGGTGGCGCCACCATAGGGGCAGGGATGGCAGACTGCCACCCCTGGCGTGACACTGGGGTGGTATTGCCCCCCCCCCCTATAATTTAGGCCACCGTCAAAATTTTACCGCAGCTGTTTTGTCAACATTGGGGATTCCGACAAGAGGTGGCAAAAGTTGATAATTCTTGGACCCAGACCCGACCCGGTCCCAAAATCTGAAAAAATGGACCCAGTTAAACCCGGTGCAAGGCAAGTTTTGCAACTAGCACAATTTTGTCTCGCCACTAATATTTACAAATCTGCACTCTACAATTAGTGTAAGTAAACTAACTCTTGTAGTTTCAAAAGCCTACAGTTCAGATTGGCCAACAGCACAAAGACACCTGCGTATCAGTGTTTCTACTTGCGTGAAACCAGCATGAAGCATAAGTAGACCCAGCCTGTACCCAGTATCATTTGGCGGGACCCAGTCTGGGATCAACTGGATCCAGACTGGGCCCGGAGACCGGGTCCTCGGGTCCACGGTTTGCCACCTCCAATTCCGACCGAGCTGTGAACATATATATTAGTGATGTCATTTAAAAAAATGAAACTTGACCAAACCGATACAAATTTCATTGTAGCTATGCTGACCGAAAACCAAACCGATTTTTCCCAACCCGAAAATTACCGTTTTTTGACCGATTTGCAATATTGGTGTAAGAGGTTGGCAAGCGTTACTTTGCATATGCAGGTGCATATTTTTAGGGAAATAAATAGATATACAAAAAAAAAATTGTTACCGAATGACATCACTAATATATATGGAACAGTTCCCTTAGTCAACCAAGGCAAATTTTAGTCACGTTTGTCTATATTGCTATTCAAACGATTATATTTAGTCATGACCATAATATTCGCCAGTTTAACCGTAACTTTCGCTCTGTATCGGGTAATCTAAGGCCGTGTTCTGGCCGTGCCGGAATCCCCGGATTCCCTGGGGAATCCGGGGATTCCGGCACGGCCAGTCTATCACAGGCGAGCTTTCCCGGGGATTCCCTGGAATCCTCGCGGGAATGTGCGGCCAGAACACACGGTAAATTGACTTATCTAACCGAGAGCACGCTAATGCTACAGCTGTGCGGCGCAACTGGGCGGGGCACCGGCGCCACTGGGCGGGGCAGGACAGGGTGGCGGCAAGGGGTAAAGCGGGCCAAGGCGGGCCTCTGCCCAGAGGCGGGACAGAGGCGGGGCAGAGGCAAGACAGGGCAGGACAGGGCAGAGCAAGACAGGGCAGAGCAAGACAAGACAGAGGTGGGGCAGGGCAAGACAGATGGTGGAGCAGGGCAGGGCACGACAGGGCAGAGGCGAGAAGGCCAGGGCAGACGTGTAATATTTTAATTAAAGAAATACAATATAATTAATGTTATCCCGTGCGGAGCCCGGGTTCGAGCCAACCACATACTGTCGAGAGGGGGGGGGGCGGATAGCCGCCCCTTCCTCCTGACAGGGGGCGGATAGGATAGAGCGGATCTAACGAAAAGAACACGGTGTAGCGATAAGCGGAAAACGACGTTAGATAATTCGAAACAAGCTCTATCGAAAGTATACCGGCCATTTCTTAGGTCGGTCAATATTAAGGTCACCAGAGTTCATCAAAAGTAAAATGTTGCCTATATATGAGTGTCTTTAACCCTATCCCTGCGGGGGCAGATTCTGCCCCCCCCCCCCCCCCGGTGGGTTTTCACTTGCCGCTTTTAAACCGTTAGGCCTAGCGTCTTGAAGCTTTGTGACCTTTCCCAAAATTGATGGCGCGTGTTGTGTCAAATGTTTGAAGAAAACAGTCGGGCCAGCAGAGGCGGTGCCAGACTCCTGTTTGGGGGAGGGTGATACAAATGTTGTGCGGCGCATACTTCCTTCGCAGTTTGCGGTGCAATGCAAGCGTCAGAAACATTTTCGATGCAATATGCATCATACATACTGGGTTGTTTGGCAGAGGCGCACTCAGGTACAAACTATAGGAGGCGATACCCTCCCTCAAATTAAGTCCTACTTCAAATTAGTAAGATGATAAAAAGCGTTACTCGCATGGTGCCCACCACGTTGGTTTCCTGAATCCGCCTATGCTCAATATATTAAGTTTAACAAATTACACCAAATAATTCCCACATGCGACGTTCATGTCGTCCCAAACAATCACGAACAGCACAGATTTGTTATCAGAAAATCACCCCGTTTTACATCCCCTGAATACGTCTATGATTTTGTATTTTTGTATTTGTGTTTTGATATATTGAAGGCCAGTACATTTGAAGCTCAAAAACGTTTGGGGCATGCCAATCGGTCAAACCTCATGGCCGCAATGACCTTTCAAAAACCACAACGTTTTCGTATTTTTTCCCCTTGGCCCTCCATTTTTGAAGAAGAAATATTTTCGGGATCCTAAAAGATGTTTGACCGCAACTTTCGCTCTGTATCGGGTAATCTAAGGTCATGTTTTGGCCGTGCCGGAATCCCCGATCCCGGATCCATGACGAATCGAATGGCGTTTTCCCCATCGAAATCGACCGAGCGGTTCTCGAGATCTCTGGCGGAGGGGGGGGGGGAGGGGGAGGGGCAGGGCAGAATCTGCCCCCCCGCAGGTTAACGTAATTTTGACCGCCAGCAGGGAATAGGGTTAACAAAACCGTATATATCTCGATAACTCAAAGAGTTAACGACACACGCCATGTATTGCTACACACGTGTGTATAAATTCGTCTAATCATACGGTGCCGACGAATTCTGTAAGACGAAACGCGTCCACCAGGTGGTGTTTGCTGTTACTATGTCCTTATATATCATAATTGTCTGGACATTAATCAACTTGCATGTTTATACCAATTACGAAATAATAACGAAATAATTATACTTTATGCAGTACTTTACCTCTACCCACCGCAACATTCAAACATTGCCTTACATATATATGTTGCCGGTTGCGGGTTCCTGTTCCTGCCTTTCAGGTAGCGTCGCCGTCTCTCATACCACTCCAGTTTGAAAACGAACCTCTGTATTGTTCCACATAACCCTAATCATCATGGTTCCACATGGCCGTGCTGCCACAATCTGCACACCGATCCAATCCTGGCGCACCACCCGCAACCCCCATCACGACAAAAGCGACGCCGGTTCCGCGCGCGGCTGGCGGTTTCCCTAGGGAACAGCGCCACTGAAATACTGTACAAACGTTGCATATGTAAGAAACGAGCATACTCGTTTCTTCTCCAATTCCTGTCCAAAGTACTGAGTTCCAAGAGTATACTTACAGAAGCTATTATTTGCTAATTATAAATTGTCTACCATCTGAAAATGCGATAGATAATTAATTGATCGTGGGGCGCTAGTAATATTTTATGGGACCGGTATCAAAATAAAATGTGATAAAATATTTGAAGAACTTGCCAAAAATAGCTTCTATCAGCCAATTAATAACACACAAATAGAACGAAATGTGTTGGGTTTTCATCTTGTTTGTCGCGAGGTTTATAGACATTGTATACTTCCGTGACACTTTTTCCCAGTGGGGGATGCATGCGTACCTACTCAGTAAATTTTGCCACCCCTGGCAAAAATCCGTGGCGCCGCCCCTGGCGGAGCGACCGGTCCCTGTGCGCTCCTTGCGTGTTTGTGCGTGTGCGGCGTGGCGTGTTTGCGTGCGCTGCGTGCGCTGCGTGCGTGTCAGGCGGGGCTGGCGAGAACGCAGTGAAGTGCGTGTGGTGTGTGTGTTGAGAGCAGTGACCTCCGGGACAGCGAGAGAGGAGGCAGAGAGAAGAAAAGAAAGAGGGAGGGAGGAGGAGAACAGAAGAAAGACTGACCTGAGAGTGGGTGCTAGCTCTCAGAGTCACGAGTTTTGTTTTACCCCAGTGATGATGGCGGACGCTGAGAGTCATCAAAATATTACTCACCTGTGGAGTAGTGTGGTCGGAAGGTAGGTTGCTAGGCCGAAGATGGATCCGCACATGACCATTCGTCTGTTGTTTACCTTTTAGTTAAGAAACTTTCCATTGTAATGTTTCGAACTTGGAACACCTGATAAATTGCTTTTCATTACAGTTCGTCAACTAGGAAGGCACGGTATTATTTTATCTGGAGTCCTGGAGTGCTGGACTTCTGGCGTGTACTTTGCGTCGATTCCCGCGGGGATTCCAGGGAATCCCCGAGAAAGTGCGTTCTTGACTGTTTTCCGCGCCGGGGATTCCCGGGAATTCTAACGCGTTTAATAATGGCGCGTTTCCTACGTATGTGCCGCGGAAAGTGGAAATGCCGTTCAGAACACAACAGCTGACTCTCGCCAGGGATTCCGGGGATTCCGGTATGGGAATCGTCGCAAAGAACACACCACTAGAGTACAATTTTACCGAAGGCAGTAGGCACCTTGTCTTTTGCGATAGAGGCCCTTGTCCTACCTCAGATATGCACATTTCAAATGAAGTTATAAAATTGCATTCCAGGAAGCTGAAGTTGTGCATATTACAACACCCAGAATGGATTTAAAAATGAGCGTGCCTTTCCTGCATAGTTCGAATTGTACAGCGTTCGCTGTCTAATAGCGTTCAATTCACGATTTAATCCGATGAGAATTCCAGGGATTTTTAAGGTCATTTTGATTTATAACGATGAGGAAAACAATAACGCACCTATCTGGCATATTTTGTGTAGTCCCATCAACTTTTCAGTATCTGATGTGTGTGCATTCTCTCTCAGTGCATGCTCGATAACATTATCATCAAGGAGGCATCTGTGATAAAGTTAATAAGCTGGTGTTCCGGCCTTGGAGAGGCACCCTTGTGCATATCTTAACAATTTAGTAGTTAAAGGAAACTAACGATCACAAAGCGGTGTGCTTATACCTAGTATTGCACAATTTCCTCCGTTTGTGATGTTCGCCTGTTGGTCTACAATTTGTCAGCACTTTGAAGCCCAGTTTGTATGTGCCAACCAAACTCGACGCTTGATGAGAAGATATCGCAATTTGGATATGCCTTATGGCTGCAAACAACTGAATTGCATAATAACTATCACTCCTAGCTGATGTTAAGCATGGAGAACGTGCTTCCGTGTCGAATTCTTCACAAGCATGCATAGCCACATCGTCACACGTACTGATAAGGTCGTACTTTTGCAAAGTCGTAGGCTCGATACATATCTTTGTCGGCATTGTACCCGGTGGCATAACTGATCCTAGGCTCCGATACTCGTCACTCTGGATATTTCATCATACGCCTGGTGCAAGATTGAAATGCAATCGGTATCGTGGTTATTTATTGTTGATTTTGTCGAACGCTGGCCGATATGGTCGTTAAACATGGCGATAAATATTTCAGTGCCTTTGTTTGCTACTCTGCATGCATTTCGAACATGACCGTGTCGGTGTCGGTGTGTTTGTCTGCATTTATTGCAGCAACGAACACCTTATGGGATGTGGTGACATCTGATTTTAAAACCACTCTCCTGCTCCCCCGAACGTTATGCATTTATTATACTAGACTTCGTGGTCGATCGCTCAATGTATGCTTTCTTTTTAAGAGTTCCATTATGTATTTATATTAAAGGTATCAGGCGCGGATCCAGGATTTCGGTCAGGGGGGGGGGGGGGGTCGCGACATACAAAAAGTTGCGCCCTACGGGCGCGTTTGTATGGCGCGACATGGGCGCGACATGGGCGCGACCCGGGCTCAGGGGGAGGGAGGGAGGGAGGGAGGGAGGGAGGGAGGGAGGGAGGGAGGGAGGGAGGGAGGGAGGGAGGGAGGGGGGGAGGGAGGGAGAGGGGGAGGGGAGGGGAGGGAGGGCCCTAGCGCCCCCTGGATCCGGGCCTGGGTATGCATTATTGACACCGTATATGATGGGCAAGTCCGATGGGGAGCAGCATGATACAGAACTTAAATTAGTTGCACCAAGTTAAGGTGGTGCAGAACACTTATGCGATGCAAGACATTTTACTGGTCGTGATATATCATTTTACAGTGATGAAATATCCCGAAACATTACTCCAAGCTTGTGTGTTGTGCAGTAGAGACAACGAGCAACGAGACAACGAGACGAGCAACGAGACAACGAGCAATTGTCTATTTCCTCGGACCATTTTACCGAGTTTTTTCAGAATTGTCTCGCATAAATATTTCAGAAGGACTATTTTTGACACATTTTGATACGTTTAGTGTTAATAAAAATAGTGCCACCTTCCTTTCGGTACATAACCTTACACCTTGAGTATGTGTCACTATCCTTTTGCCATTTTTTTTTGTTAATGCCAATTGATAGTTGTTTTTAAAAGTGCACGATTTTGAATGTCATGTTTCGCGCTTTCACCATGTATGCCCTCGTCATGTACTTTCCTCGTTTGTTCCACTGTGCACTGAGGTAATTGTAGGGTGTCGAACAAGTACACAAACATAATCACGACCTGTGGGCTTATCTAGAGTCACGACCAAGGCCACTGGCAAAGGTCCGGGCTCTGGGCTCATTGCATGAAAAAGAGATGAAGGCAACCATCACGATAAAGTTAGAGGGTGTGCCCAGGCCTGGTCTGAGAAGTCTGTGAAGTAGTTGGTGATGTTGGTGATGTTCGTGATGTTCGTGATGTGGTTCATGGTGTAGTGTGGTATAGTGTGCTGTAGTGTGACGTAGTGTCGTGTCGAGCCTCCACAACTCCCACGGCCACAACCCAATGTGTGATTGCCGTCTCTGAATTCCTCAATAAGACCAAGTCAAGATCCAGCCACAGGTGAGCCGTAAAGCCCCAATAATTATTATTCAGTATGACTTACCCTCGTCGTGCGCCTGTTTCGTAGCCGTCCGCGGCTGGGACTGAGGCTGGGGTCCCGGCTGGGGTCCCGTCTGGGGCCCCGTCTCGGGCCCCGGCTGGACCCCCAGACGCGTCCCGAGATTGCCGGTGGCGCGGTAGCCCTTTGGATCCAGAGGTAACGCAACTGACCATGTCTATCCCCACGTCTTCTGATCACTGACAGGAGTTGCCTGCCTGCATGTATCGGGTGATCAATGCCGACGTTGCATGGTTTGATGTTATCCCTGTGGCTGCAAACCAGGTGACCTTTGTTTATTGTCGCGGAGCATCGGCTTTTGTTGCTTACATTTTTGCGATGCCCGCGACAAGGAATGCGGAAGCCCGAAGGAATGTCGTTTTGGATAAATCTGATAATATTGAGGCTCTGGGCTCATTGCATGAAAAAGAGATGTAGGCAACCATCACGATAAAGTTAGAGGGTGTGCCCATGCTTTGAAAGCCAATCGTCACACATCAATCATCAATCGTCACGAAAGCCAAACATTGTTTTCCTTTCGATTTCTCACAACTTGCCGCCTGTTGATGTTTATGGAAAGCCCCATGAACCAGTCACTCTCTATTGCAAGGTTTTGGATCGCTTGAATAAGCTTGCACATTTTTTTTGGTATCAAACGATACATTTGGTGTATTCCGTCAGACCCAGCCCCGCTATACCTCTGTGAATATTTAGCAGCACATTCATCGTACTTACCCATGTTAACGTGGCTATTTTATTTGATAAATTTAGTCCTAACTTTGGTCATGATGACCGAAATGAGGCGGCTCATACCGGACAACATCTGATCTGAATCTGATCTCCGTGTGAGGCCCTGCTATCAGTGCTATGCGGGTTAATCATTCGGCACACTCGAGAACAACAAGGTGGCGCGGTTTGTACAGCTTATGCTATCAGGTGTGCAAATATGCCTGGCGCATTTTATGCTCTCGAGGAGCAGCACGTGCACGCGGTGCTCGTGCAGTTTTAGGGGGTGTGAGGCGGAGGAGAGACAGAGAGGGAACTGCGCAGGAGTCTACGCGGGGTGTTGAGCTATTTTGAGCGGCGGACACTGGGCTGGCTGATTGCTGAGCTATGAGTTTGCTTTTCTGTTGTTTATTTTGTGTGTACATATGATAATCGCGGATGAGTGCATCCATCGACATCTAATGCCAAGCGATGGTTATGCTCCTTTCGGCATGACTGTTTGATTTCCAATCAACTTTTGTTTGGCTATTTTCTTACTGATCGCTTGCGCCCGTGTACATCTTTTTTTAGTTAACAGCTAACAGCACTGAACTAATATATTGCTGAATGTTATCTTGCTGTAAAGGTAGCAAGAGTAAGAGAAATTGTAATGCTATCGAATGGGTCTCACCTTAGGATCACTTGCCATAGCTGCATTTACAAAGGAGAATGTCCTCGAAAATTAAATACATTCTTTCAAATAGTGATTTTTCTCTTCATCACAACGTAACCATGACAACTACAACCTCTTGTAATGTAAGCGCTTACCTGTATCGCAATTGTTTCCTTCGAATTGCACAGGAATAAGCATCGTTATCTTGTCTTGACACGCTCCTTCCTATGTCTCTTCTAACATCTCCACCGCCGTCTCCGTTTCCGCAGAGTCCGCAACCGCATCAGCACGCGCAAACTCCGCAAACGGGTCGTCTTCAAGAACGGTGAACTTAACGTCGTTCAGGGCAACCTCTCGAAGCGGCGGCGCCGCTACCTGGCCGACATCGTCACCACCTTGGTGGACATCAAGTGGCGCTGGACGCTGCTCGTCTTCAGCCTCAGCTTCCTCCTCAGCTGGCTCATGTTCGCCGTGCTCTGGTGGCTCATTGGCGTGGCGCACGGCGATTTTGACGCGAAGAATATGAACGACGAGTCGTGGAGTTCCTGTGTGCACAACGTGAAGGACTTCACCGGCAGTTTCCTCTTCAGCTTGGAGACGCAGCATACGATCGGGTACGGGTACCGCTACATCTCGGACCAGTGCACCGAGGCAGTGATTCTGCTCTGCGTTCAGAGCATCGTCGGGCTCGTGATTCAGGCTCTCATGGTCAGCATCGTCTTCGCGAAGCTGGCGCGCCCGAAGAAGAGGGCACAGACGCTGCTGTTCTCGAGGAGTGCGGTGATCTGCCAGCGCGACGGCAGGCTCTGCCTCATGTTCAGGCTGGGCAACATGAGGACGTCGTCGCTGATCGGCGCCACGGTGCGCGCGCAGATCATAAGGAAGCGCGTGACGCCAGAAGGCGAGATGCTTCAGTTCGATATGGAGGAACTGAATCTAGGTGAGTCGAGGGTTCGAATCCCGACAGCGTCAGAGTTTTGGAAAATGTTTTTATTTTGTTGCGGTAGTGTGTGGTAAGATGGAAGGAACGACATGTTTTTTCACCAGTGTTGGTGTGTGTGGTAATGTGGAAATGGCGTGTGGTCGGCCTATGCTGTTCACGTTTTGTAATTTATTCATTACTTATTGATTCGTTTATTTTCCTTTTACTTAGAACACGGGTCATTTGATCAACATGCTCCGTTCATTTATTTCACTTAGTGCTGCTCACATTATTATTTCATCCTGTCTTCCTTTGGTGGTGAAATATATAGTTTGTCTTTGATTATCAGACACCAGCCATTCGCTAACGTTTTCCAACATTAGTTTTTCCAAAACTTTTTCGGACCCAAGAGGTATTAGCTAAACTGATGCATTTCCGAAGCGGGATTAAACTGGCTTTATCCTGTTACAAATTCAATTGTTGCGGATAGTAGGGACCAGGGGCGTAGGAACTATGTTCAAGTGGGGGGGGGGGGGGGGCAGGAGGCATTCTGAAGTCGATTCTTCCCATGAAACGCCCATAGGCGTAATGTTAAAATAAAAAATGTTGGGGGGAGGGGGGCTGCCCCCCCCCCCCCCCCCGGCTCCTACGCCTATGGTAGGGACTAGTGGTAACCCGTCCGCTCCGCTGGACGATTGTATACACTATGCAGGTCAAGTGGTGGTTATTCCCGTGGCACACCCGTCGTGCCTAATTACCTATTACCCGTCAAGGGATCACCGCCCCACCAACTCCGGTGCGTCGGTGACTTAGTTCCCATCTCCCACATCTATATTACTATTTGATAAGCGTCTGTCTGTCTGTCTGTTTATCTGTCTATCTGTCTGTCTATCCGGCACCGCTCAGTTTATTCAGTTTAAAAGTCCCAGTTAATTCACGTGCTGAATTGGTGCGGATACCTCTATCCCGGAGATGCCTGCAGCTATGCATAGGACATATGTGGGAGATGGGATAAGTCACCGACGCACCGGAATTGGTGGGGTGGTGATCCCTTGACAGGCAATAGGTAATTATGTCCTATGCAGTTCGTTCCAGTCCAGTTCATTAACGTGCTGAATTGGTGCGGAATACCTCCATCCCGGAGATGCCAGCTAATCGTTCAGCGGAGCGGACGGGTTAGCACTAGTATGACCTATGCTGGCTCTATAGCTGGCATCTCCGGGATGGAGGTATCCGCACCAATTCAGCACGTGAATTAACTGGGACTTTTAAACTGAATACACTGAGCGGATAGACAGACAGACGCTTATCAAATAGTATTACGAGCGAGCGCTTCGCGCTCGCTCGTCCTTCCGTGGTGTATGGGAAAAATCTGAATATGAGCGGCCCGGCCCGGCCCGTGGCGACGCTTTTGAGAAGCTCATATCTCTACAACCTGCTCGTCCGATTGACAAGCGGGCTTCTTTGCTGAGCAGCCTCATCCAACCTACCCTGTTTGAGACCAGTGCTGACTCATGTGACTACCACTGCGCGTGCCGCGTGGGGGTGTTGAAAAGTGTTTTGTCGCAAAAACTCCGCAACGGCTGGGCAGATAATGTGCAAATTTGGTGTGTGATTAGGGATCCCTCAGCCGCCACTTTCACACAACTCAGAGGTGGGGTGACTGCACATGCGCACTCCTATTATATATCTCAAAAACGGCTGAGCCGATTGTGTTCAAATTTGGTATGTGGTTAGGGACCTCTCAGCCCCCAGATTCCCACAAGTCAGGGGTGAGCCGATTGCCTCTGTACGTGCTCACGTGCTCACCCTTTTATGTATCTCAGAAACTGCTTGCCCGATCGAGTTGAAATTCACCATACATTTCGTTCACGCTCTCTCGTTCAACGCCGACTACAGCGCCTTACTGGTGTAGATTATGACGTGGCGCAGAGAGTATGAAGACACATTTCAGTATCTATTGCGTGGGCGCCACATAACCAGGCAGTTGCGGCGCCCTGAAACCCAAATCATCATAGCATCTATGGTGTTCTTTACACAAAATATGCTACAGATGTCTACCAGTGGCGTGGTCGGTCAGTTCCACGTTACTGCTTGTGTTATGGTCACCCTCAACTTAACGTAAATATTTTAGGTGTTAACTATCAAGTCTGCAGATGCTTTCAATCAAATGCTGTATCGAATTATAGACGTCTGTGCAAATATTGACAACACGAAACGATAGTGATTTTTAAATTATAGTTTTTTTATTTGAATGAATTTGTGAATTTTTGATTTTTTTGTTCTTTTATTGAATTATTTGAACCACGTCTATACGGGTATTGGGTATGTGCATGGATTCCGGAAGTGGATACAAATTTAGGAAGATATTTTACCACAATCCAGTCACTGAACTAAGATCCGAACAGATCTCACGACAAAATCCAGCTGTGGATCTCCGATCCCACAGGGTTCCGTGGTAAACATTCGATGTGATCTTTGATTTCCAGATATCTTCGACAGGATCCTACGCTAAAATCGCAAATTGATCAGAGTATTTTGTGGGGAACTGTAGCATCAGATGCAAGATCCCACCAGTTCCGTTAACAATAAATTACAAAATACCTAATCTCCAAATTGATTGGTTCATAGCTTCTTGATTCGTATGGTGGCTCTATAGTAAATATCACGGCAGAAATTAGACGATTAAACTAAACATTTAAATCAGATCTGGGATCATATCCTAGGTATCTATCTGATCCGGGAATCTTTTTTAGGGATCCACGCTCATGTCTATTTCTAAATATTGTGTAGGATGATGTTTGTCTTTTGACGCAACATGATTTGTCTGCTATCAATCTGATACATTTGTATTACGAGCGAGACCCGTCCCGACCCGACCCGACCCGACCCGACCCGACCCGACCCGACCCGACCCGACCCGATCCGATCCGATCCGATCCGATCCGATCCGATCCGACCCGACCCGACCCGACCCGACCCGACCCGACCCGACCCGACCAGACCAGACCAGACCAGACCAGACCAGACTCGACTCGACCAGACCAGACCAGACCAGACCAGACCAGACCCGACGATCCGATCCGATCCGATCCGACCCGATCCGATCCGATCCGATCCGACCCGATCCGATTCGTCGATCCAACCCGACCCGACCAGACCAGACCAGACCCGACCCGACCCGACCCGATCCGATCCGATCCGATCCGATCCGATCCGATCCGATCCGATCCGATCCGATTCGATTCGACCCGACCCGACCCGACCCGACCCGACCCGACCCGACCCGACCCGACCCGACCAGACCAGACCAGACCAGACCAGACCAGACCAGACCAGACCAGACCAGACCAGACCAGACCAGACCAGATCCGATCCGATCCGATCCGATTCGAGACCCGATCCGATCCGACCCGACCAGACCCGACCCGACCCGACCCGGCCTGTGGCGACGCTTTTGAGAAGCTAATATCTCAGCAACCGCACGTCCGATTGACAAGCGGGCTTCTTTGCTGGGCAGTCCCATCCAATCTACCTTGTTTGAGACCAGAGCCGACTCACGTGGGTGACTAATGACTACCACTGCGAGTGCCGCGTGCCGCGTGAGGGGGTTGAAAAGTGTTTCCTCGCAGAAACTCCGCAACGGCTGATCCGATTGTGTGCAAATTTGGTGTGTGGTTGGGGGACCCCTCAGTCGCCACTTTCCCCACAAGTCAGGTGTGGGGTGCCTCTGCACGTGCGCACGTGTACACCCCTATTATATATCTCAGGAACGGCTTAGCCGATTGTGTCCGAATTTTGTCTGTGGTTAGGGACCTCTCAGTCGCCGCCTTCCCACAAGTCGGGTGGGGTGCCTCTGCACGTGCGCACGCGTACACCCCTATTCTGTATCTCAGGAACGGCTGAGCCGAGTGTGTTCAAATTCGGTGTGTGGTTTGGGACCTCTCAGCCGCCTCTTTCCCGCAAGTCAGGGATGGGGTGCCTCTGCACGTGCGCACGTGCGCACCTGTTTTGTATCTCAGAAAGTACTTGCCCGATCGAGTTGAAATTCACCATAGATTTCCTTCGCGCTCGCTCGTTCATCGCCAACTACAGCGCCTTACTGGTAATACTCCACACGCGTTTCTAAAAAAATCCGCTCTTATCCCTCACACTCATCACGAGCCTACGATGACGAATGCTGGCGCCTGATTCCTCTCACCTCTCCAAAATACACCGCACCACGCGAAACGATGCCACTGCGACGCAATACCTACCCTTCCGGTATGATGATGCCGTGAATGATAACAGCTCTCTCTCCTGAGTGAATGTTTGCCCGCACTCGGCGTCGAAGTCTGCTCTCATCGCGGTCAAACACTGCTCCGAGTGTTATATGTGCCGAGAACGCAGACACGGCCGGCCCTATGCTGGCTCGGCTCGAGAGCTGGCGGCCGACCCGGTTTGCTTATCCCTGCTGTAGGGGGGGGGGGGGGCGGGGGAGGGGGTAGTAGTAGGTTAGTCACAGTAAAGGACCGTCATAGCTATTCGACAGAAAAACGTAATGCGGCACGTGCGATAAACATTAAACGAACTCGTGGGTGGAGATCTCGATTAATTTAGTGGGGTCCTACCAATTTTGTGTTTATTTCACTAACTCTTCCCAGATTGGGAGTTGTTTTTAATTAAAGGGGGTATTTTCCAGCCGTGAACCCACTAATTTGCCTCGCCGTTGTTTGAGCTTTACCCTTGTACGCGCTGTCGGTGCCCTTGCCACTGTCTAATCAATGTGTATCCCATTTGGTGGCAGGTTTGTGTTAGGATTGTGGTAGGTTTGTAATAGGTTTGATGACACGAGGTATATTTCTGTGTCCGTACATGTGCGACACTTTCACTCGCGTCAATGTTTTTGCACCTGTGCTTGCAATATTCGAACCACAAACATGTGCTTAGACCTGTGGCACTGATGCCAGTGTTTTGCTGAAAAGTCGTGCAAATTTCAGGCAAAAGGGATTACCTGTCGGATGGCAAGACTCGGACCATCACTTCCAAAGGTGCGAGAAGCTTAACTGCTCTGAAAGCTACATGCCACTACTGTCGAACTAGGCATGATCCAACTAGCGCAGTCTCGAAAGTAACTGCTGTTGGCGATGTCGAAACATCGCCAGAACCATGAGTCTTACTGCCATAGCTCGCATGATCGATTTTGTTTTGCCCGTGCAAAATTTGCGCAGCATTGGTGTGCACAGAGCAAGTTAGTTTCGTTACGTGTGCACTGTGCATGCACCTTTATTTTCAAATAACTAGCAAAGATTAAGCATTAACAACCAGTGCCCTGGAGTTTTGTTTTAACTGCCAATCGCAACTGGTCACTCACAGCCAAAGCTTTTGAATAAACAACATGCAATGTGTTTGCGTACATTGCCATGGCTTGGCTTCTCCAGGGTGACAAGTCATTGACATGCCCGAAGGCTTCCCGCAAAACCAAAACAAGACCTTCCATAACAAAACTAAAACTAACGAGCAAATGATTTATCTGGTTTGTGCCGGCTTAATCTGTGTGGTTTGCGTGTCGACTCTACCTTCCTTGGCGTTTCAATGATCGTTTGAAAGAATTGACGTGCGGTTCCCTGATTTATCTCTTGCCTCGCAAAATTATTGCAGCTTTTGCTGTGCATGAAGAATTTCCTTGCTCACATGTGTATAGAGCATGACAGAACTTCTGTTTTGTACTATTTCAGATGATGTGATTCGTTTCTTCAATTGTCGACTTGAACTTGGCCATAATTGCAATGTATATACAGTTTAACGGCAGCATGTAGACAAGCCCCTGCACGAGTCGCCACAGTGTTTATCCGAGTTGGCGTTCGCTCAGTGCAGGCGTCTAAAAATGTCTCGTGGATCGCGTTACCAAATTCAACCAGCATGAACATCCGGCCATACTTTAAGACTTGTTCACTGATAGCTTATATAACTGCGCAGCAAGTTCAACTGTTGGAAAGCCGACTTGCCGTGTTACGGATCAACAGGGAAAGTCGGTAAACATGACTGAAGGTAAAAGTGAACAATGGGAGCTCTCTTGATATCTGACAAAAATATATTATAAATGAAAATAAGATAATTGCAGCAGACCTCATTGTTGTGCTTGCGACTCAAATGTCATCAAATGCATCCTTTTAAACACCAAAATTAAATGGTTCAAAATGTGTGTTAAACATCGCCATTTCACATAGGACCAATGTGGCCTTATTAATTAAGATTTGACACTTAACATCTTTGGCCTCGTTAAAAATAATTGATATAAACGATAGCCTCATTTTGTTAATAACAAAATATGTTATGTATTTGTCATGTATCCCCCCCCCAAAAATACATCTTTGGCCTGGTCTTTAACATAACACCACCCCGTTGACCGTTCGTACCAAACATTATTTCAACTGAAACACTTAGCTCCGTGTAGTCGCCACATGGTCACTCATTTCACCGCCACATGATCACTCATTTCACCGCCACATGATCACTCATTTCACCGCCACATGATCACTCATTTCACCGCCACATGATCACTCATTTCACCGCCACATGATCACTCATTTCACCGCCACATGATCACTCATTTCACCGCCACATGGTCACTCATTTCACCGCCACATGGTCACGCATTTCACCGCCACATGATCACTCATTTCACCACTGCGTGATCACTCATTTCACCGCCACATGATCACTCATTTCACCGCCACATGATCACTCATTTCACCGCCACATGATCACTCATTTCACCGCCACATGGTCACTCATTTCACCGCCACATGATCACTCATTTCACCGCCACATGATCACTCATTTCACCGCCACATGATCACTCATTTCACCGCCACATGGTCACTCATTTCACCGCCACATGATCACTCATTTCACCGCCACATGATCACTCATTTCACCGCCACATGATCACTCATTTCACCGCCACATGGTCACTCATTTTACCGCCACATGGCCACTCATTTCACCGCCACATGGTCACTCATTTCACCGCCACATGGTCACTCATTTCACCGCCACATGGTCACTCATTTCACCGCCACATGATCACTTATTTCACCGCCACATGATCACTCATTTCACCGCCACATGGTCACTCATTTCACCACTACATGGTCACTCATTTCACCGCCACATGATCACTCATTTCACCGCCACATGATCACTCATTTCACCGCCACATGGTCACTCATTTCACCGCCACATGATCACTCATTTCACCGCCACATGGTCATTCATTTCACCGCCACATGGTCACTCATTTCACCACTACATGGTCACTCATTTCACCGCCACATGATCACTCATTGCACCGCCACATGATCACTCATTTCACCGCCACATGGTCACTCATTTCACCGCCACATGGTCACGCATTTCACCGCCACATGATCACTCATTTCACCACTGCGTGATCACTCATTTCACCGCCACATGATCACTCATTTCACCGCCACATGATCACTCATTTCACCGCCACATGGTCACTCATTTCACCGCCACATGATCACTCATTTCACCGCCACATGATCACTCATTTCACCGCCACATGATCACTCATTTCACCGCCACATGATCACTCATTTCACCGCCACATGATCACTCATTTCACCGCCACATGGTCACTCATTTCACCGCCACATGATCACTCAATTCACCGCCACATGGTCATTCATTTCACCGCCACATGGTCACTCATTTCACCACTACATGGTCACTCATTTCATCGCCACCTGGTCACTCATTTCACCGCCACATGGTCACTCATTTCACCGCCACATGATCACTCATTTCACCGCCACATGATCACTCATTTCACCGCCACATGGTCATTAATTTCACCGCCACATGGTCACTCATTTCACCACTACATGGTCACTCATTTCATCGCCACCTGGTCACTCATTTCACCGCCACATGATCACTCATTTCACAACTACCGAGTTGTAAAATGACACCATAATCGCATCTGCCTTCAACCATCAGACGAAACAACACGTGTGGGTGCACACGATGAGTGTTCAGATCCAAGCCGAATGTATACCTACAACTGCTTGGGCGTAAGATCCTCCGACAAAATGTCTGAACCAAAATACTTTCATTGGATGTCCAATCCAGCACGAACACAAAATGATAAATACCAGGAAAGTGTCAAACATATTTTGTGAAAGAGACTGAGACTGAGCTGCCTACGACTGAGGGCGACTGAGGGCGAGCACCGGTGATCGGTTTGGTGACCCTCAATGACCTTCACAACTGCCACGTAGTGATTGCCTGATTGGTATGAGTGACTAGGCTCAGTGCCAACAGTACTGATGAGCTCGCTGACCCGACCATATAAACAGGGTGTCTGTCGCTGTCAATGTTTAGTTCAGGTTCATGGGCGTGTCGTATACTCACTCCGACATGCGCGTGGCATGCAACTTGAGTCTGCCTCCGTTTGATTGCATCTCTCACGTACTCCCAATAGCACAGGGATGTGCTATTGCAAAAGAAACATCCTGAGCTCGGATGTAGTTTCTTTTTTGGATCGGCCAGTGATGACTGATCGTCTCATTCAGCGGGTCTAGTTTAGTTGCGGTAGATGTGTTTATATTTTTGGTGGGTTTGAAATAAGTTGAAAACAAGTGGTTGGTAGTAGTTATGACATCGCGCTTGATGGATCTCAAAATGCACATTACAAATGTGTATGCAATTACTTGCATAGTTCATTAGGGTATGCGATCTCTCCATTCATTCCTCGCTACATCCATATCGACAAAAGTTGTCCCAAAAAAACATATTAATGCCCACAAATCGCAATGATCCGCATAGTCCGCAAGACATTCTCTCAATCGGGTAAGGAGAATCCATCAACTAAGAAAGGACATGTACGTCCCTTGAGCAGTTTTCACCTCAGGCACGTTTCTATGCCCGTCCAATGCTGCAGGACTCTGTTCGATTTACCCGTACTGTATTCGTTCGTCCGTTTCCCAATGGCAAGCAGGCTTAACCTTGACAGCCTATCCGCCACACTAGCTCAGCTTGTCGCTTCTTCACCTGGATTGTGCTCGTTTCGTCTGTTTCTCAACTTGACCTGGGTTTAACCTTACTGATTAGAACCAGCCACCGCCCTCTGGCGCAGGCCCTCAGATCCTCCACCACCCTGTGCCAACCCGATCTCTCACTGCTACATACTGCTAGGCACTAAGCAGGGGATAATGTGATTCTGGCTGCTACGCCCTTATAAGCGCCCTCTTGGCAACCCAACCTCTCACTGACCTGAGGCCCTCACCAGCAGCCGTCTTTCCTGGAATCTCGTACGTGAACAAGGTCGATCGTGACGTATTTTGCATGCCGAAATGGGCTGTCTCCGGTGGTGCGTGGTGCGGCATGGCCCTAATTTGGCGCACTTCTACAGAAACCAGCGGCGCGGGCATAGATTCAAGGCTTATTGAGACAGGTAGACAGGTAGCTGTGCTGAATCGATTAGGTGTTACATTTGAGAAGAAGAAGACAAAAACGTCTCATTGGTTAACCCTGGGCTCATTTGAATGATTGAAATGTTCACAGAGTTTGAAAATACAGATCGCTTTCGCGGCGTCAAGTATACGTTTACTCAGATTCAGCAGGATTCTCGCTAATTAAATTTATTTATGCACATGCACTATTTATTTTTTTATTTATGCACACCGTTACAGAAAACACCTGAGGCTTTGTATACCGGAATATAATGATGGCACCAATACCGGTGACATGTGGCGCGGTCGATGCATTATCTATTCTTGGCTATAGTATAGTCTGGACGCGAGGTGGATAATGCATGCAAGTGATTGCCAGAGATTATTGGCCTTACGGAAACGTGTTGGTCCATTTTACGATTATTTTCGAACCGCGCGTCTCATATCCCAGTTATTTCAAACAAAAACATGACAAGCCATCGCACGCACGTCTCTTTAAATGTTCGTAAGTCGTGTCAAGGCTGATATAGCTACGATAATCAGTCACATAATAACTACGTCTAGCACAGTATCCGCCATTCTGTGGACGCGGCTGGCCAAAGCTGGTTATAACCAGGATAACTAGACAAACGTTATAACTACGCCATCACAGTTTCCGCCATTCTGTGGACGAGGATGGCCAAAGCTGGTTATAACCGGTTGCTGTGGGGAGCAGTCAGCAGTGAAAAAACTGAACGCCTCATGTCTTTGGCAAATTACCCTACCTGGTTAAAACTAGTCCTTTTTTTGATGGCTGCAGATGTAGATTGTAGAGCCCTGCGGCGTCTCATCAGTGGAGCTCTGTCTGAAGCCGGTGTCTGTTGCTAGGTGCCCGAGGCGATCGTATTCGGTTACTGGGTGGAAGTTTCCTCCTGGGGCGAACCGAGCCGGCGGCGGTGTCGCCGTTACAGAAAACGCCCGAGGCGTATCGGGTCACATAATCGTGTGTTAGGGCTCACAGAGTGGTCACGTGATACGGTGACGGTGCTTGGTGCGGGGTCACGTGATAGGGTGGCGGGGTTCATTTGGTGGTCACGTGATGGAGCGCGCAGTTGCTGCAGGGTTGAGTTGAACTGAGCTGCTGTTGTCAGAGACAGAGAAGCAGTGTTGAGTGACAGTTGAAAAGTGTATGGTTTGCGGAGATTTCCTGACAGACATTGAATGTCCATAGACGATATTCGCGTTGTTTATTAATTTGATGCCGGAAAAAACGTCGATAGTTAATTGTGGCTTGTGCAGTTTTATCCTATTTTCACACGCAGTAGTCGGTTATGTGAAGTGAGGCGGGGCCCAGAGTTGTGCCCGATTGCGCAATTGACTCATCTTACTCCCGTCTTGTGGGCAGCCACTCGCAACTGATCACACAACTCACAAGGAAGGAATGCCAGGGGTCGGGATCGGATCAGTAGAGGTGCAAGATTAGTAACAGATAAGGTTTGACGATAAATTGCTCCTTCTACGTAACTATCTAGCACCTCCTACCGGCAGCGCTCGACACTGCTGACACCCTGCCCGAACCGTGAGGGGTCAAGTACAAAAGGGTGACAACTTGAGTCAATTGCGCCATGGAGCACTATTGTGAACAAGTAAAGCTTCTAAATTATAATGCAACATAACATAAGACGCGTTCACTATATCTCCACGCTAATTTAGGACCCATTTCACAAGCGTCCTTACCTTTCCACTGACCTCGTGTCGGGTTGAGTCGCCCCCCTCCCCCCCCCCACAACCAACCGTCACACTCGCCGACACCCGGCCTTCAGCACTGCACACGGAGGGGGGGGGGGGGCTGGTGACCTCTGCCACCACTGAGCCGTTCCCTCCGTCCGCCCCGCCCCTGACGGTCCGACCGGGACCCGTGAAGGGGAGAGGAGCTGGTGACACCTCTGCCACCACTGAGCCGTTCCCTCCGTCCGCCCCGCCCCTGACGGTCCGAACGGGACCCGTGAAGGGGAGAGGAGCTGGTGACACCTCTGCCACCACTGAGCCGTTCCCTCCGTCCGCCCCGCCCCTGACGGTCCGAACGGGACCCGTGAAGGGGAGAGGAGCTGGTGACACCTCTGTCACCTCTGTCACCACTGAGCCGTGACCTCCGTCCACCCAACCGCTGACGGCCCGACCGGGACCCGTGAGGGGGAGAGGAGCCGGTGACACCTCTGCCACCACTGAGCCGTTCCCTCCGTCCGCCCCGCCCCTGACGGTCCGAACGGGGCGGATCGTGCAAGGCTACCCGGCCATGGTATCAGCGGATTTGCATACAACAGCTGATGGGGCGTCGGTGGGTATGTGCCGGGTCACGTGATGAATTTTAATGTCGAGTGGGCTTTCCTGGGTGGAGGTGCACATTCTGGTGCAGACTTTGTAATAGTGCGATGGGTGAAATATGCAGAAAATAAGGTGCTAGTTGGGCGTATCGAATTCTAAGTTTTCGCTACCGCTCAAATTTTACCTTTATAGAATTTGCGTCAGTTGTATTTCCTGGCGGATCCAGAACGGCAAAATGGGTTAGCCCGTGGGAACGAAATCCCGAGGAGTCGGATACAATTCCAAAGAATCTTCAGCTTGTCCTGCCTTGCATACTTTATTAAAGGGAGATAATCACCTTTTGATTTTGTTAGCAACAATTTCTTTGGCTACCGTTATGGTGTTAAATGTTGTTATCTAAATTTAAGAATAAAATAAAATTATTCCCCAATTCAAAGTTGGAAGTTTGGGAAAATTAATGATCGGTATTTTCCCTCCACTATTGGCAAGCGCAAAATCTTGCGCTTTTGCATCAATCTTTTCAACGTTGTTGAATGGGCACTTGTAAACAAATCGCCGATACTAAATAGGTCGCCGTAGTTTAGCTTGACACCGGCCGGCCGGTGCCAAGCTAAACTGCCGATGTCAATGCACTTTTTTTTCTTCAAATTATTGTTGATTGTTCATATTTCTTTTGCCACATATTCGCAAAAGATAGTGCAGGAAACATATTGCATACCTTCATGATAAATAACAATGCGTAGGGAGGCTAATTTACTAAATTCGTTAACGAGTACTTGCTGAGTACCGACTGATATAAGCGTGGATCGCTTATCAGTAGGAAACTGCCAATATCTTTCGGTAGGAATGTTGATATGCAAAATGTGACGAATGTACATCATATTTTGATCTAGTCTATCGATTTCATGTGCTAACTCCATTTTTGTGGAAAAAGGTGATTATCCTGTTGTTTTGGAGGTCATGGCCCCGATGGCTCTCCTCAACTTGCCCCTTCGCTTTATCAGTGTTGCTATTGTTCATGATAAAGATATTGAAAGCACTAGTTGCTTAAAAAATGCGTCATTTGCTTTGTCTGGATGTCACCCTGCAGCGTATTGTTTCTCCTTTCTGCGCACCTTTCTGCGCAGTTTACCGGTGACCTCCAGTCGTGACTTCTCGTCTAAGCGATCACATTTGACTGCCAGCCAGCGTAAACCAGCGCGGTTTGACCGTCTGTCTCCCGCTGGTTAACCAGCGCGGTTTGACCGTCTGTCTCCCGCTGGTTAACCAGCGCGGTTTGACCGTCTGTCTCCCGCTGGTTAACCAGCGCGGTTTGACCGTCTGTCTCCCGCTGGTTAACCAGCGCGGTTTGACCGTCTGTCTCCCGCTGGTTAACCAGCGCGGTTTGACCGTCTGTCTCCCGCTGGTTAACCAGCGCGGTTTGACCGTCTGTCTCCCGCTGGTTAACCCGTCTGTCTCCCGCTGGTTAACCAACGCTGTTTGACCGTCTGTCTCCCGCTGGTTAACCAGCGCGGTTTGACCGTCTGTCTCCCGCTGGTTAACCAGCGCGGTTTGACCGTCTGTCTCCCGCTGGTTAACCAGCGCGGTTTGACCGTCTGTCTCCCGCTGGTTAACCAGCGCGGTTTGACCGTCTGTCTCCCGCTGGTTAACCAGCGCGGTTTGACCGTCTGTCTCCCGCTGGTTAACCAGCGCGGTTTGACCGTCTGTCTCCCGCTGGTTAACCCGTCTGTCTCCCGCTGGTTAACCAACGCTGTTTGACCGTATGTCTCCCGCTGGTTAACCAGCGCGGTTCGACCGTCTGTCTCCCGCTGGTTAACCAGCGCGGTTTGACCGTCTGTCTCCCGCTGGTTAACCAGCGCGGCTTGACCGTCTGTCTCCCGCTGGTTAACCAACGCTGTTTGACCGTCTGTCTCCCGCTGGTTAACCAGCGCGGTTTGACCGTCTGTCTCCCGCTGGTTAACCAGCGCGGTTTGACCGTCTGTCTCCCGCTGGTTAACCAGCGCGGCTTGACCGTCTGTCTCCCGCTGGTTAACCAGCGCGGTTTGACCGTCTGTCTCCCGCTAGTTAACCCGTCTGTCTCCCGCTGGTTAACCAACGCTGTTTGACCGTCTGTCTCCCGCTGGTTAACCAGCGCGGTTTGACCGTCTGTCTCCCGCTGGTTAACCAGCGCGGTTTGACCGTCTGTCTCCCGCTGGTTAACCCGTCTGTCTCCCGCTGGTTAACCAACGCTGTTTGACCGTCTGTCTCCCGCTGGTTAACCAGCGCGGTTTGACCGTCTGTCTCCCGCTGGTTAACCAGCGCGGTTTGACCGTCTGTCTCCCGCTGGTTAACCAGCGCGGTTTGACCGTCTGTCTCCCGCTGGTTAACCCGTCTGTCTCCCGCTGGTTAACCAACGCTGTTTGACCGTCTGTCTCCCGCTGGTTAACCAGCGCGGTTTGACCGTCTGTCTCCCGCTGGTTAACCAGCGCGGTTTGACCGTCTGTCTCCCGCTGGTTAACCAGCGCGGGAGACAGACGGTCAAACCGCGTCTGTCTCCCGCTGGTTAACCAGCGCGGTTTGACCGTCTGTCTCCCGCTGGTTAACCAGCGCGGTTTGTCCGTCTGTCTCCCGCTGGTTAACCAGCGCGGCTTGACCGTCTGTCTCCCGCTGGTTAACCAGCGCGGTTTGACCGTCTGTCTCCCGCTGGTTAACCCGTCTGTCTCCCGCTGGTTAACCAACGCTGTTTGACCGTCTGTCTCCCGCTGGTTAACCAGCGCGGTTTGACCGTCTGTCTCCCGCTGGTTAACCAGTGCGGTTTGACCGTCTGTCTCCCGCTGGTTAACCCGTCTGTCTCCCGCTGGTTAACCAACGCTGTTTGACCGTATGTCTCCCGCTGGTTAACCAGCGCGGTTCGACCGTCTGTCTCCCGCTGGTCAACCAGCGCGGTTTGACCGTCTGTCTCCCGCTGGTTAACCAGCGCGGCTTGACCGTCTGTCTCCCGCTGGTTAACCAACGCTGTTTGACCGTCTGTCTCCCGCTGGTTAACCAGCGCGGTTTGACCGTCTGTCTCCCGCTGGTTAACCAGCGCGGTTTGACCGTCTGTCTCCCGCTGGTTAACCAGCGCGGCTTGACCGTCTGTCTCCCGCTGGTTAACCAGCGCGGCTTGACCGTCTGTCTCCCGCTGGTTAACCAGCGCGGTTTGACCGTCTGTCTCCCGCTGGTTAACCCGTCTGTCTCCCGCTGGTTAACCAACGCTGTTTGACCGTGTCTCCCGCTGGTTAACCAACGCTGTTTGACCGTCTGTCTCCCGCTGGTTAACCAGCGCGGTTTGACCGTCTGTCTCCCGCTGGTTAACCCGTCTGTCTCCCGCTGGTTAACCCGTCTGTCTCCCGCTGGTTAACGAGCCTGTCTCCCGCTGGTTAACGCGCCTGTCTCCCGCTGGTTAACCTGTATGTATCCCGCTGGTTAACGAGCCTGTCTCCCGCTGGTTAACCCGTCTGTCTCCCGCTGGTTAACGAGCCTGTCTCCCGCTGGTTAACGAGCCTGTCTCCCGCTGGTTAACGAGTCCAAGTGTGCTCCCTTGGAGACCCACAGCTGTGTATAGTTACCTATAAACGTCGCTTGTTACAGCCCAATGGCTCTGAACTCTGCGTCTGGGTCGGGGCGAACCGCTTCGCTCGGGCACCGTCCCGCACGTGTGGTGCACTGTGATGGCACACGAGGGCACACGAGGGCACATCTGGTGAGGACAAGGTCGACATCGATATGACAGAAGGGATAGGAAGTAGTCATGCGGGTCGGGTGAAAGGGGTTGTGGCGCAGGCTGGTAGGTACCGGAGTGGTAGGTAGGGTGGACAAAGGACGCGTGATTTAGGGTGTAGTGTGGTGTGGTGGAAATTTGAGTCCGTGTCAGTGACACTAACACAATTTGGTTGAATTTGTTGTCATTGAATTGTTGATATTATATTCCGCGTACCAACCAGCATCTTGTAATGCACCGACTGGATGTCAGGAACCAAACTGGAATGCTTTGCGAATGATTCACGATAAGCATCAGGAACACTGGAGCAGGTTTACCCCAGTGACGTCATAACACCAGCTTTTCGCGGAGTCGGCGTCTGTGTTTGTTTACCGGTCGGTCCTGGAAGACTCGCACTCAGCCCCGCGAATCTCACTCTCTTCTGACCGTATGAATTTCCACCGGCTGGGTCAGGGATCTGCCATCTGACCTGGCAGCCCAAGGGCGGATCCAGGGGAGGACATGGACCCCCCACCCCCCTAAAAAAAAAACTAAACATGGGCGTCACCACCACTGGGGAGTCGGGCCACTAAATGTCCCTAGTTATTTTCAGCCACTCCTAATATGACTCAATGTTGAAGTGCTGGTGCATTCAGATTTATCCCTACTAATTTGAAACTGGCGACGCCATTGCCCAAAAACGTAAAAAATCGACCGTTGAAATTGGCACATCTTCTGATTTGTACGGGAATCTAGACAACTCTTACTTACGGAAGTTAGTCTGAATCACTGCTTAATGCCCCAGAAATCGGGATGCGAAGCATTCAAGAAAAATTAACTTTCTGATATTTGTCCGCCTCAAAAGCAGCCTTTTCGGCCTTTCTGTCAGAGTGTCAGACACCGTCGTGCTGTCCCAGCTCGTCACGATTCGTGACTGCGTGATTCCTCTGTCCTTCCTGTCTGTCTGCCGACGTGGCGGCCGGGCGGAACGGGGTTCCGCGTTCCCGGGGAACAGAACGGAACGGCCGTCGTTCCGGCACTGGAACGGAACTAATCTGTCCGGGGGGGGGGGGGGAATCGTCGGTGGAGCGGTGCAGAAGTCGGGCGGTGTGTGGCCACCTGCCGCAAAGGGACGTTTTTTGTTGGTTTCAGTTCTGAACGTGGCAGTGCGATTGTCACCTTGGGCGAGCCAATAACAGACAATGAGTTTTTTTTTAGGAAGAGGTTCTTGTTATTCATCGGGAGAATTGTGTCAAGGAACTGTGCATACATTACCCTTCAACTCAACCAAACATTTCGATTGTTCAAAGTGTGCGGCGGTGGTGGCAGCAGTGAACCCAACAGATATATTGGAACAAGTCACAAACGCCACTTCATTCTCTCCCATTCCGTGGTATGAAACGTATTTGCCTTCTCGGTCTTTAGTGTCCACTCCTGAATGAATGTGTGCTGGATGCTAGAGCGCCATGACGGCAGACGCCAGTGTGTTGCAGTATAAGATACTGTATTTGGCTGGTCCACATACGGTCATTTGCTGGGACACATGCGTCTACATATCGGGACTGCATACGGAAAGGGCTGAGACACTGATGCTTCATCAGCTCATCACTAAACATTCAGTTGAAGTTCCTGTCTCACTAAGAAGTGAAAAATCAGTGGCGGATCCAGGATTTTATAAGGCTAGGGGCTTCAGGCCCGAGGGCGGCATATTTCCTCGGTGACAGGGGCGGCATGGTCCAAAGGGGCCTCAATATGTAAATTAAACGGGTCAAATATGCCCCTTCCTTAAAGGAAATAGTTCACCTTCAACATGGGGTTTTGAACTGAAATAGCAGTTGAGAAATCCATATCCATAAATCCGTGTTGAGAAATCCATAAATCCGTGTTGAGAAATCCATATCTGGAACTTTTCTTAGCTGAAAAGACTCTCCATAGGAAGATATTTGACTTTTTGGGGAAGGAATGCGGCGCATATATGATATACCGTACCGTCTGAAAGTGCCAGCACTGCATGGAGCATGCGCAGACCAATAACACACACACCATACAATTAATAATTTACGACCTTCTGTCCTGGATTGGTGCGATGTAGGACCATTTTTGAAAAGAAAAAAGAAACTGTATTAAAAAATATGATAAAATCGTGTTCTGAGAAATTTTCCGAAGGTGAACTATTTCCTTTAAGATTGGCTGGGGGAGGGCGTTTTTCGTTTCCTCCACCCTCCCCCTGACGAACGTTCGTAATAGCTCGAAAACGAAGAGAGCTATCAACGTGAAATTTCAGGCACCTACTCCTACTTCAATTATACATCTTCTGCACAAAAATAAAGATATTTTGTCGACATTGTTCCGAAATATAGCGAATTTAGTGACGTCATTTTCACGAGTTTGACACAAATCAGCCAAACTTTAGCAGGCTTTACATATGCCATATTTGAAGCAAAATACAATCAAAAGACGCCAAAAGATAGAAAATGGTAAGGGCTACAAAATGGCGATCTCGGATTTGTGAAAATGTTTTTTTTAACCCCCCCCCAAAAAAAAGTGTTTGGAAAAAAACCCTAAAAATCAACATTTTCAAATATTAAAAAAAAACGGAAGATGGATGTGTTGAAGAACCACATGTGGACAATACCCAAACAAAATTTAAAAGCAATATCTTTATTTTTGGCTGACTTATCACTCCCTAAGTATGAGTACCTCATGACGTCATATTTTTAAGTTGCGTGTTTTTGATTTTAGTGACCAGATACAAATAAATAAATGCCAGCACTCTATTTCTGAACAAAACTGGTCCAGAAACATGCCTTTTCTATTTATATTGATCAATTTCAAATTTTGACCTTATTTGACCTGACCTTGACCTTATATGGTGTCAGGCTGTGAACATGACTGCTACTATCGAATTATACGTGTAAAATAACCCATACAACATGTGTCGCATGGCTTTCGTAGACCTGTGACCTTTTTTGACCTGACCTTGACCTTGACCTTTGGGGTTATAATTTCACTTTTGCGTATGCGGGATATGTATAATACCTTTGAGAGCACTATGTGCGATAATAGTCGCAATTTAAGGCTTTGGATGGAAAGCATGTCCCAAAAACCCAAATATCTCAATTTTTACCTTTGACCTGACCGTTACCTGACATGTGACCTTATTTTGAAAATTTCGTGTATGCTTTGGATGTGTCTCATTGAGGGCTTTCCATTGCCGCCTGGTTCGGAAGATAACCAGGGGGTCGAAAAACGCCTCCCCCAGCCAATGGCGTTCGGCTGAGACCCCAGCCAATGCCGGGTTACCCCCCCCCCCCCCCCCGGGGCAGAATCTGCCCCATCCCAGATTTTCTCAATAACTTGAAAACTATGATGGATATCGACGTGAAACGTGAGTTACCTTATGTTGCATCCATTCTACGTCTTCTCTCAGCATGTCATCCAAGTTGGTGAAGTAGTTTGGGAGATATGACGTTTTAGTGATGTCAGGTATTTTTGGCGGAAAAACGATAAATGTTTGAAAAGAACGTAGAAAATCGAGTTGTAAAGCAAATTGCAAATACAAAACGTCAAATGAAAGAAACTGGCATTCTCTTCAAAATGGCTATCGCGATTTGCTTTTTTTACCCAAAAAATAAAAACAACGGATTTGTTTAGGAAAAATTCCACAAAATCAAAATTTTCGAAGATATTTAACAAAAAAAAACGGAATGTAAATTGGATAAAGAAGTATGAACGATACCCACACCAAATTGCAAAGTAAATCTGTATTTTTGAATGACTTATGGCTCCCAAGTATGATTAACTCATGACGTTTTTTTTTTGTTAATTGCATTGTATGGCTTTGAATTATCAGATACAGGCAAATCAATGCCACCACTGTATTTATTAGACAAAACTGGCCTAGAAACACGACTTTTTGTATTTATATTAATCAATTCATAATCTACGTATACACATCTACACAAATCTACGTCTACGTATACACAATCTACGTATACACAACTCTACGTATACGTAGGTTCACATGATTCACAAGATTAACATGATTTTTGTTTTCTCCGGCCTAACTACATGTAGCCCGGATAAGAAAAAAAAATATTGTCGCAACATCGGGAAACTAAGTTGCATACGTGGATAAACAAGGAGCAAAATCTTGTGTTACGACAGTGAGTCGTTCTTATTGGGTCGCGCCAATCCAAGGGAATTATAAAACGTTGTCAGCGTCGGTCACCGATTTTTACGACATTTGGTCTCAAGGTCGAATGGAACCTCTTGTTTCCCAAAATCGGGTCCATTTTGACCTTACAGGTCTCCTTCAAGGTCAAATTCAATGTCAAAGGACGGGGATGCTGTAGCACCCAAAGTTTGTGTCCGATTGCAGCAAAAATGGTCTCAAACGATGCCCGTGCCAATTTCCAGGATGACAAGCATTCTTAGAGTTGTTCCCCGTGACCTTCAAGGCCAAAGGACGGGGACGCTGTAGCGCCCAACTTTGGGCGCTAACTTGAAAGTCACGGGGCACAACTCTAAGTATGCTCGTCATTCTGGAAATGGGCACGGGGAATCGTTTGAGACCATTTTGTCGCGATCGGACGGTAACTTCGGGCGCTACAGCGTTCCCCGTCGTTTGACCTTGAATTTGATCTTGAAGGAGACCAGTAAGGTCAAAATGGACCTGATTTTTTTAAGCAGGAGGTTCGATTTGACTTTAGGACCAAATCGCGTAAAAAAGTCGGTGACCCACGCTGAAAACGTTTCTGTGGAGCTGTGGACATGGACATTTGACATTCATCCAAGCTATTTTTAGGCACCCCGAGTGTGAATGGTACAATACGTCAGCACCTTCAACGCCTCGCCAGGCATAAAAAGTATCATGGTTATTTCATGAGGGCCCAGGCCTCTTCGTATGCGCCATCCAGGGCGCTATCGGGGGAGGGGTACACAGGCGTGTTATTAGTTTCGAAGGTCAAGCGTGCCCGGTCGCCGTCGGAGGGAAACTGAAGGCGCCAGGGTGCCATTCGGGGGTGGTGTTATGATACCTTCCGAGGCAACAAGATGCCTTCCGAGGGTGGCAAGACGTCTTCCGAACTCCGAAGGCGGCATAATGCACTCTGAGGGTGGCACAATATCTTTCGAGGGCGGCAAGATGTTTTCCGAGGGCGACATGATGCTTTCCGAGGGCGTCATAATGCGCTCTAGGGCGGTATGATGTCTTCCGAGGGCGCCATAATGCACTGTGAGGGCGGCAAGATGCCTTCCGAGGGCGGCAATATGTCTCCGAGGGCGGCATGATGCCTTCCAAAAGCGGCATAATGCGTTTTGAGGGCAGCAGGATACCTTCCGGGGGCGGCATATTGCACTCTGAGGGCGGCATAATGTGCTCTGAGGGCGGCAAGATGCCTTCCGAGGGCCACACGACATCTTCCGAGGGCGGCATAATGCACTTCGTGGGCGGCAAAATGTCTTCCGAGGGCGACAAGATGTTTTCCGAGGGCGGCATGATATTTTCCGAGGGCGGCATGATGCCTTTCGAGGGCGGCATAATGCTCTCTGAGGGCGGCATGATGCCTTTCGAGGGCGGCATAATGCTCTCTGAAGGCGGCATGATGCCTTTCGAGGGCGGCATAATGCTCTCTGAAGGCGGCATGATGCCTTTCGAGGGCGGCATAATGCTCTCTGAGGGCGGCATGATACCTTTCGAGGGCGGCATAATGCTCTCTGAAGGCGGCATGATGCCTTTCGAGGGCGGCATAATGCTCTGAGGGCGGCATGATGCCTTTCGAGG
Organism: Chirona hameri; assembly: GCA_036785665.1. Classification (NCBI taxonomy): domain Eukaryota; kingdom Metazoa; phylum Arthropoda; class Thecostraca; order Balanomorpha; family Balanidae; genus Chirona; species Chirona hameri. Next base: position 40,812 of record JAXIVJ010007796.1, read on the forward strand.
GCGGCATAATGCTCTCTGAAGGCGGCATGATGCCTTTCGAGGGCGGCATAATGCCTTCCGAGGGCGGCAACGTACCTTCTGAGGGCGGCATAATGCGTTGTGAGGGCGGCAAGATGTCTTCTGAGGGTGCCAGGGTGCCTTTCAAGAGTGCTACGACGCTGTCGTAGACACAAGGGCGCCCTGGCGGCTTCCGAGAACGCCACGGCGCCTTCGGCGCCGGCAAATCATTTGCAAGAACGGCGTCGCGGCGCCGTTTTCTAAGGCAGGGAGCTTCAGCCCCTACCTGGATCCGCCACTGTGGAAAATTACACCAATTTCAAGTTATTCGTTAGCTCGGCTCTAATGCGAAATAGCCAAAATGACTGAACAGTCCAGATATACATAGAGGTCTGTGGCGGGGGGGGGGGGGGGGGGGGGGGCGGGGCTTCACGGTTATATCGGACGGATATCACTTCACGGATATATCGCACGGATATCACTTCACGGATATCACTTCACGGATATATTGCACGGATATCACTTCACGGATATATCGCACGGATGTATCGCACGGATATCACTTCACGGATATTTCGCACGGATATCACTTCACGGATATATCGCACGGATATCACTTCACGGATATATTGCACGGATGTATCGCACGGATATCACTTCACGGATATATCGCACGGATATCACTTCACGGATATATCGCACGGATATCACTTCACGGATATATCGGACGGATATCACTTCACGGATATATCGGACGGATATCACTTCACGGATATATCGCACACAGATGCTGTCGCTTATCATAGGAACACCGTATCTCAGCCACGTGTCTCCGATTATAAATGTGCTCTCTGTGCGGTCAACACCACCGCTGATTGATCCAACAAAAATGCCGACAAGCGCAATGCTTTCGTTTTGTTGTTTGTAGTCCACTCGTGCAGGTGTTCGTCTAAGCGCGAGTGGTGCCATTGGGAGGCGCCGCTCGAAAGCTTAGAAATCCTACCGCAAGATGTCACTAAAGTCGGTCGGGCCGATTGCGTGGCGGCTTATGCCAGCGTTTTTGCGTTGTTGACCCTTCGTTGGGCCCTGGTGGGCCTTCTTTGGGCCCGTTCGGTATGAAAGGCGGAACGGCACCGTTTCCGATCACGCCGCGTCGATTGGTGAAGGTCCCGAGTCGCTATCTCTGATAGGTTCTGAGTTCAGCATGGCAGTAGCGTTTTTGAATCTTCTTTGGGCCCTTGTGGGCCTTGTTTGGGCCCGATCGGTATGAAAAGCGAAACGGAACCCCTACAAGAGCGTGGCTTTCGAATGGTGAAAGAATGAAGTATCTAGTTTATGTAGTTGCTGAGTTTCAGCGTGGCAGTGAACCGTGGCAATGCAATATATATATATATATATACCCCGCACACCGTTATCGGCCCGAACGACATGCGCGCCGCCTGGTGACAAAAATAACGCGGTGCCTCCCATTAAATGACTCGTAAATTATAAATCCCTTCTGACTCGAGCATTGCTGTCTCCACACATGCGATGGCGCTGCGAAAGTTTGCCTGCTTGCTTATGATAGCAATAGCAAACAAGTAATTTAGAGAGATGAATTGCGCCGAGGCACATGGCTAGTCCCCATCGGCATTCACGGGCGAAGCAGGGGGTCCAGTTCAAGGTGTTGTTCATTTCGCACGTTATCAGGCACGTCAGGCACGTTTATCAGGCATTTCGCACGTTTCGCACGTTTCGCACGTTTCGCACGTTATGTGGGTATGCAGAGCGCGGGTCAACGGACTCGGCAAACTTTGCTTGCGTCGTAGGATGGGATGTGGCAAGGCCTAACACTTGACACGGAGAAGCAGTGAGCATCGAATAGTGCACCCTTGGTATTTCTGCAGAGTTTGTTCGTAGCGCTCTATCGTAATGGTGCATGACTCAAGGGGCAGTTCATAATAGGCACTTGTGATTGAATACCTACTTTACTTCAATATTTTGATTTCTTTCCATATCCAATGTTTGCCTGCAGGAAAATATGTCTATTCTTGCTTTGAATGTCATTATTGGGAGTTTTGTACTGCTGTTCGATGCACAGCCATTTTGGGGGTGTTCGGCATTAGGGATCGCTATAGTTCCATCTTTGAACGGCAATCAGTGGTGGTTTGTTCCGAGACTCGTTTTCTCAAGTTCAATAAAGTGCTTCACGCGACAGCTAGATACAAGTACCTCCTTGTTCTCTCGAATAGCGTCCGCTGGCTGTTGTTGATTATCTGAAGTGATCCCACGCTTGACGAGGTGTTTAGCATTCCTTTCAATAGTGGATGGAGAGGAGCGGATTTCGTGGATCGGAAAGCGGTAGATTCAAAGCTGATCATTAATTTATCGGGTTCAGTCTTTTTGTTGCAAATCGCAGTTAAGGGAGAGGTGTCATATTGCGTCACCTAAGGGAAATATCGTCTAGAAAGCGGATTTTCAAAGATATGATGATGCTTAACCCTCGTCCTACGGTCCTAAAACTTAACGGTCCTAACGGTCCTAAAACGACCCCTTGAGGTTTGTCTTGCATAACTTTTTACACATGCGGCGCATCTTGCTGAAATTTTCAGTAGGTGAGTTTATAACAATTATACGTAGGTTGAAAAATTTCATTGAAATTGGGTGAGAAATTTGGGAGATAATGATGTTTTGATGACGTCATGTTGGTGGAAAAACGATAAATGTTTGAAAGATCGTAGAAAACAGAGTTTTGAAGCAAATTGCAAACGCAATTAAGCAAAGATATAAAATGCCATTTTCTTTAAGATGGCAATCCCGAATTTTTCATTTTTTTAGGTTTTTGACCCCTAAAATGAACAAAACCTGATTTATTTATTTTTAAATCACCAAAATCAAAATTTTCGAAGATGTTAAAAAACGGAATATATGTGAGAGAACTGAGTATGTAAAATACTCAAACCAAATTTTAAAGCAATATCTCTATTTTTGACTGAGTGATGGCTCCCTAAGTGTAAGAAACTCATGACGTCATTTTTTAATAACTTTTTTTGACTTTTTTTGACCAGATACGAATAAGTAATTACCTATCTTTTCTGTATTTCTGAGACAAAACTGGTCTAGGAACATGCCTTTTTATTTACATTTATCAATTTCTAATTTTGAGGTTTTCTGACAGAGCAAAATCGCTGTTCTGGACGTGGTCGATCGAGGTCATTAACTTGACCTGGAAGGTCACTCGTTGACCCGAAACCTAAACATTGCATACCGTTAGTTTCCAAACATGACAGGCAACATGTTGGTCTTACCGCGTTGCTCTATCTTGCTTGGTTTGTAAGTTAACATGGTGGTCTTTTTAGGACCCCCTCTTAGGGCGAAGGTGAAAAAAGCTCCCGTAGGGCGAGGTACCGCGAGTTACTGGGTTATATTTCATAACGCGACTTACTGTGGGGGGGGGGGGGCTATTTCCCCCCCCCCCCCCTCGGATCTTCGGATCTACTTGACCGATTGTAAAAATTCAAACGGCATTCGATAGCACTGGGGAATTTATCTAGGGAAACATAATATTGTTGACCTCGGGGTCACCGATGACGTCACAGGTCAGGTCAAGTACAAAATGTTTGACCGTGTCAAAAGGTCTCGATGGATGGAATTGTCGCGCAAAATTGCGATATTAAACGCATAAGCAGTCAATAAATCGGTATGATTCGTGTGTCTGACACTTCTAAGTACCATTATAAGATGCTTATGACCTTGAGTTAGGTCAAGGTCATTGGAGGTCAAATTGCAGATTACGGTCATTAACACATGTTTATGGGCTTATTTTTCGTCTAGAACGCGAAAAATGACCTTAGAACATTGTTTGTTCCATATAAATAGAAGTACAAAGCAAACACGGAAATGCATTTTTTATGCATAGTAATGCTGTGAGAGGTGGTCGATTTTTGTCATTTAAAGGTCATAAGTCAGTCATTTTTGAAGATATCGATTTCAAATTTTGTACACATTCACGGAACACGTCTCGATCACATATAATCCGGTTTTTTGATAATTCTGATTTTTGTGTGCAAATTTGGTCAAAAAAAAACCAATGTGTTTGGATTTCTCAAAATTTTGACTAAAAAAAACTAAAAAATCCGAGATCACAGTTTGATAGCCCGGTCTATTGTCGGTAATTTGATTTAATACAATTTAATTTATCTCAAACATTGTACCTTTGATAGCGTTTTCCGAAAACCATTATTTTGCAACAAAAAACGAAGAACATGACGTCACTCTGACATCATTCCTGGTTGACCTGTCATAACCTCATCTTTTTACTTTGGCCAAAATGTGTAGAATGGATGTGAGAGAAGGTACTGCAAGATTGGTGACGATACTGGTGTTGGTTTAGGAGTTATTGCAAAATAACGGGAGGGGGGCAAAAAATAGCCCCCCCCCCAGTAAGTCGCGGGTTAAGATTAAGATTCTACCCCCCCCCCCCCCCCCCCCTCCACAAGGGTGGGGGAAGAATCTGCCCCCCCCCCCTTTGCGGGGCAGATTCTACCCCTCCCGGTATTTTGTTTTGCATGCTGCTCCCAAACTACCAGTGAGGCGTCGTAGTTGGCGATGAACGAGCGAGCGCGAAGGAAATGTAAGGGAATTGATCGGGCGAGTAGTTTCTGAGATAGCAAAAAAGGTGCGCACGTGCAGAGGCACCCGCCTTTGACTTGTGTAAAAGTGGGGGCTGAGAGTTCCCTAACCACACACCAAATTTGAACACAATCGGCTCGGCCGTTCCAGAGATATAGAATAGGGGTGGTGCGTGCGCGCGTGCAGTTACCCCACCCCAGACTTGTGGGAAACTGGCGGATGACAGGTCCCCAACCACACACCAAATTTGAACACAATCGGCTCAGCCGTTCCTGATATATATAATAGGGGTGAGCACGTGCGCACGTGCAGAGTCATCCCACCCCTGAGTTGTGTGAAAGTGGCTGCTGGTACCTAACCTGAGTAACCACACACGAAATTTGCACATAATCTGCTCAGCCGTTGCGGAGTTATTGCGAGAAAATACTTTTCAACACCCCTCACGCGGCACGCGCCACGCGCAGTGGTAGTCACCCACATGAGTTGGCACTGGTCTCAAACAGGGTAGGTTAGATGGGGCTGCTCAGCAAAGAAGTCCGCTTGTCAATCGGACGTGCGGTTGCAGATATATGAGCTTCTCAAAAGCGTCGCCACGGGTCGGGCCGGGCCGGGCCGCATATTCCCAAGTGTATACAGCTGGCGGGCGTGCTCGGAAATAGCAACCACTTAGGGAGACATAAGTCAGTCAAAATATAGATATCCCTTTTTTTTCTCTTTTTTTTTGGGGGGGGGCATCGTCCATACTTGGTTCTCCAATATATCTCCAGGTTTTTGAATATGTTTTATATATATATATATATATATATATAATATATATGAATATGAAAAGTTGTATTTGGGAAATTGTTCCCCAAAAATCAACACGTCCGCTAGCTGTATACACTTGTGAAATATGCGGCCGGGCCGGGCCGCTCATAATCAGAGTTTTTCCATACACCAGTAAGACGCCGTAGTTGGCGATGAACGAGCGAGCGCGAAGGAAATGTATGACGAATTTCAACTCCATCAGGCAAGTAGTTTCTGAAATACAAAAAGGGTGCGCACGTGCAGAGGCACCCCACCCCTGACTTGTGGGAAAGTGGCGGCTGAGAGGTCCCAAACCACACACAAAATTTGAACACAATCGGCTAAGCCGTTCCGGAGATATATAATAGATGTGTGCACGTGCGCACGTGCAGAGGCACTCAACCCCTGACTTGTGTGAAGGCGGCGGCTGAGGAGACCCTAACCACACACCAAATTCGAACACAATCGGCTCAGCCGTTCTTGAGGTATATAATAGGGGTGTACACGTGCGCACGTGCAGAGACACCCCACCCCTTACTTGTGGGAAGGCGGCGGTTGAGGGGTCCCTAACTACACACAAAATTTCCAGACAATCGGCCCAGCCGTTGCAGAGTTTTTGTGAGAAAACACTTTTCAACACCCCTCACGCAACACGCGCCACGCGCAGTGGTATTCACCCACATGAGTCGGCACTGGTCTCAAATAGGGTAGGTTGGATGGGGCTGCTCAGCAAAGAAGTCTGCTTGTCAATCGGACGAGCGGTTGTAGAGATATGAGCTTCTCAAAAGCGTCGCCACGGGCCGGGCGGGCCTGGCCGGGCCCTTGGAAGGACGAGCGAGCGCTTCGAGCTCACTCGTAACTAGAGCTAGCGTCTTGAAATTTTCTGACTTTTCCCAAAATGTTGTCCCAAAATGTATGTTGTCAAAATTTTGAGAGAAAAAATCGGGCCAGCAGAGGCGGTGTCAGGCTCCTGTTTCGGGGAGGGTGTTACGAATGCGGCTGTGCGGCGCATACTTCCTTCGTAGTCTGCGGTGCAATAAATGCGTCAGAAACATTTTGAATGCAATATACATCATACATACTGGGATTGTACATGTTTTTGGCAGAGGCGCACTCAGATACAACAAAATGGGAGGCGATACCCTCCCTCAAATTAGGTCCAACTTCAAATTAGTAAGATGATAAAAAGCGTGATCGCATGGTGCCCCCACGTTGTTTTCCTGGATCCCCTATGCGCAATATATTAAATTTAACAAATTACAGCAAGTATTGCCCACATGTGACGTTTATGTCGTCCCAAACAATCACGAACAACACAAATTTGTTATCAGAAAATCCCCACATTTTACATCCCCTGAATATATTATATTGCAGACCATTTATTGAAGATATATTGAAGACCAGTACATTTGAAGCTCAAAAACGTTTGGGGCATGAACAGCGGTCAAACCACATGGCCGGAATGACCTTTAAAAAAAAAAACATTTTCGTGTTTTTTTTTGCCCCCTGGCCCCCCATTTTTTTAACAAAAAATAATGTCCGACTCCTAAAAGAAAGATCTTGTCATGACAAATCGAATGGCGTTTCCCCATCGAAATCGACCGAGCGGTTCTCGAGATCTCTGGGGGGGGGGGCAGAATCTGCCCCCCCCCCCGCACGTTAACGTTATTCCAGCCGCCCGCAAGGAATAGGGTTAAACATGGGCAACTTGGCAAACACAAACAAATACTCCCAACTCCCGAGCCCCGTGGAAATTTCTACAGATGCATTCATGAAAACACAGAACAGCATTATTTAAAACCTAAACGTCGAAACGTCTATTGCGCATTTACGAACCGCGCGCAATATGACAATTCTCCCTACTTAAAACCGACTGCTAGAGATTGCTTAAATCATATTATGAAACAATATTTGTTTCACTTTTAGCATGTTTATTCGAAAAAGCTATGCTGGCTAGTCTGTTTAGGTTTTATAATGTTAGCCTGTGTTTTCATGACTATTTTCCTTTTTGCTGGCTAGTCTCATCCTGGTAAGCCCGCGGCTCAACTCTTGGGACTGTAATTAGTCTAGAATTATAAAGTGGGCTTTTGAAATGTGAATCGAACAGACTGGATGGGTGTAGCGGCCGACAATGAAGTGCTGAGTATTGGTGCCAATAGTGCTGAGTATTGGTGCCAATAGTGCTGAGTATTGGTGCCAATAGTGCTGAGTATTGGTGCCAATAGTGCTGAGTATTGGTGCCAATAGTGCTGAGTATTGGTGCCAATAGTGCTGAGTATTGGTGCCAATAGTGCTGAGTATTGGTGCCAATAGTGCTGAGTATTGGTGCCAATAGTGCTGAGTATTGGTGCCAATAGTGCTGAGTATTGGTGCCAATAGTGCTGAGTATTGGTGCCAATAGTGCTGAGTATTGGTGCCAATAGTGCTGAGTATTGGTGCCAATAGTGCTGAGTATTGGTGCCAATAGTGCTGAGTATTGGTGCCAATAGTGCTGAGTATTGGTGCCAATAGTGCTGAGTATTGGTGCCAATAGTGCTGAGTATTGGTGCCAATAGTGCTGAGTATTGGTGCCAATAGTGCTGAGTATTGGTGCCAATAGTGCTGAGGATTGGTGCCAATAGTGCTGAGTATTGCGGCAGTACGTGTGTACCGTAGACGTGGATATCGTTTCCAAACATCAATCCCAGTGAACAGAACAGTGAACAGTTTTTGATGACACGAACAGGCTTTCTCATGGTTTGGTTCAACCGATTTCCACCCAAAACCACCTTTGAACTAGCGATCCTAACCGCTGACTGTTGTCATAAACATCGACCAACCTTCCTTCCGTGTGAGATACCATCGTTCTCACCAACTTCGCCCTGGTGATTTACTCAGTGGCTATGTTTACCCGTTGGATTCATAACACACACCCGAAGAAACAGGAAAGGAAAGACTGCATCAGCTGCATTGCCACCATTGTTTCATCAGTCTTCATGCCATGTTGCTCGTAAAAATATTGTCGCATGAGAGCGAGGTCTTCCTTTCCGTTCCGTTCCGTTCCGTTCCTTTCTTGGGTAAGACCAGTCCATATCACGCCACTTCAAGTCAAACGACGTTCCTTCCTTCTTCTGCATCTCCGTCGCTTCCTTTCCTCACCTCCGAATCTTGTCTGTTTGTTATTGGATTTTAGAGCGCATTCACTACTTGTACCAATTTGCACCCACATCCAATTACCTATTCTTCCTGCTTTTATTTTTCCATCCGTGTACTTCCTTTCTCAACTCATCTCCGCCTTTTCTCAGACTTTTCTCATCTCCTCATATCTCTTCGCCTCTTCTTTATCTCCACCTTTCATCTTCTCATCTTTTTTCTTTTTATCATATTTGTTCTCTGTTCATCTATCTCATCTTTTTTGTTCTATTTTCTGCACTCCCTCCGCTCGTCATCCACTCTCAACTGGCTCTGAGTGGCAACACATCTGGCTCTGAGTGGCAACACATCTGGCAACCCCTCTGAGTGGCAACACATCTGGCTCTGAGTGGCAACACATCTGGCAACCCCTCTGAGTGGCAACACATCTGGCTCTGAGTGGCAACACATCTGGCTCTGAGTGGCAACACATCTGGCTCTGAGTGGCAACACATCGACGCCCTTTAACTCCATCCTCCACCTCCGGCGCTGCAGACTCCAATGGCCGCCTCCTTTGCTACTGAGCTGGCTCTGAGGAGCCCCACACCGAGCCCCCGCCAACTTCAACATTTGTCCCCCCTGTTTCAGGCTCTGTTGGCGACATCTGCTGCTGACATTAAGCCCCCTAACTCCGCCTCCTCTGCTTCACAGGCCCTAACTCCGCCTCCCCTCCTTCACATACTCTTAACTCCGCCTCCCATGCTTCACATACTCTAACTCCGCCTCCCATGCTTTACATACTCTAACTCCGCCTCCCATGCTTCACATACTCTAACTCCGCCTCCCATGCTTCACATACTCTAACTCCGCCTCCCATGCTTCACATACTCTTAACTCCGCCTCCCATGCTTCACATACTCTAACTCCGCCTCCCCTGCTGCACATACTCTAACTCCGCTTCCCATGCTTCACATACTCTAACTCCGCCTCCCATGCTTCACATACTCTAATTCCGCCTCCCATGCTTCACATACTCTAACTCCGCCTCCCATGCTTCACATACTCTAATTCCGCCTCCCATGCTTCACATACTCTAACTCCGCCTCCCCTGCTTCACATACTCTAACTCCGCCTCCCATGCTTCACATACTCTAACTCCGCCTCCCATGCTTCACATACTCTAACTCCGCCTCCCATGCTTCACATACTCTAACTCCGCCTCCCATGCTTCACATACTCTAACTCCGCCTCCCATGCTTTACATACTCTAACTCCGCCTCCTCTGCTTCACATACTCTAACTCCGCCTCCCCTGCTTCACAGGCCCTAACTTCACCTCCTCTGCTTCGCAGGCCCTGATGACGGTCGGGACAGCATCCTCTGCTTCACAGGCCCTGACTTCACCTCCCCTGCTTCACAGGCCCTGATGACGGTCGGGACAGCATCCTCTGCTTCACAGACCCTAACTTCACCTCCCATGCTTCACAGGCCCTGATGACGGTCGGGACAGCATCCTCTGCTTCACAGGCCCTAACTTCACCTCCCCTGCTTCACAGGCCCTGATGACGGTCGGGACAGCATCCTCTGCTTCACAGGCCCTAACTTCACCTCCCCTGCTTCACAGGCCCTGATGACGGTCGGGACAGCATCCTCTGCTTCACAGGCCCTGACTTCACCTCCCCTGCTTCACAGGCCCTGATGACGGTCGGGACAGCATCATCTGCTTCACAGGCCCTGATGACGGTCGGGACAGCATCCTCTGCTTCACAGGCCCTGACTTCACCTCCCCTGCTTCACAGGCCCTGATGACTGTCGGGACAGCATCCTCTGCTTCACAGGCCCTGACTTCACCTCCCCTGCTTCACAGGCCCTGATGACGGTCGGGACAGCATCCTCTTCATCTGGCCGCTGAGCGTGGTGCACACGATCGACGAGCGCTCGCCGCTGTACCACATGTCCGCCGAGGACCTGCTGCACAAGGAGCGCTTCGAGATCGTCGTCATGCTCGAGGGAAGCACCGAGTCGACGGCCATGGCCACCCAGGCGAGGAGCAGCTACATCCCCAGCGAGATCCTCTGGGGACACCGGTGAGGACAGGGGAGGACAGGGTTACAGCAGCTACATCTCGAGCGAGATTTTCTGGGAACACCGGTGAGGACCTCTGGGGGGACAGGGCAGGCCAGGGGTATATATGACGGAAGAGGGGAGGGGAGGGTACGACAGAGGGTAGAGAAGGGTATGGCAGAGGGTAGGGAAGGTTGGGAGAGAGTAAGGGAGGATAAGAGAGGACAATGACGGGCAGGGGAAAGAGAAGGGTAGGATAAAGGGAAGGGCGGGAGACAGGGAAGTCGAGGGAAGAGATAGAGTGGAGGAGATGCTGTATGGAGAACAGGGAATACAGAGAGGGCTGAAGAGGACAGGTCTCTGAGGACACAATCAAGCACGGGGAGATCTTCTGAAATATAAGTGAGGACTAGATAGATCAAAATACTGATGATGCAGGCTTTGCTCGCCATGTATTTTAACTTATTTAAATATCTACTACCAGTGGCATCGCCACGGTTTCAAAACCTGTACGGACACACCATGACATCGAACCTTTCGAGCGAGGCGGGGGACCTGATCTTTTCCAGGGGTGTCAATAGTCAATACGGTGTTTAAAGGAAACCAGTCACTTTCATAATGGATTTTCTAGCGCTGAGATAGCAGTTTTGAAGGCCATGTCGAGAAATCACTTACTGCATACTCAGCAATGCAGAGTCCAGGTTGTAAGGAGCAATGCAGAGTCTAGGTTGTAAGGAGCAATGCAGAGTCCAGGTTGTAAGGAGCAATACAGAGTCCAGGTTGTAAGGAGCAATGCCGAGTCCAGGTTGTAAGGAGCAATGCAGAGTCCAGGTTGTAAGGAGCAATGCAGAGTCCAGGTTGTAAGGAGCAATACAGAGTCCAGGTTGTAAGGAGCAATGCAGAGTCCAGGTTGTAAGGAGCAATGCAGAGTCCAGGTTGTAAGGAGCAATGCAGAGTCCAGGTTGTAAGGAGCAATGCAGAGTCCAGGTTGTAAGGAGCAATGCAGAGTCCAGGTTGTAAGGACTCTCCTGCTGAATATATTAGATGTGTCCTGTCATTCAGCGTTGTGTCAGAAAACGTAGCGCTGTGTCGAGAAGCTTCATATGTAAGCATGTGATAAAAGCAGCGTTACTGGACCAGCGAGCGAACCCTTCGCCACTGACAATAGTCCTAGTCGTGTAAGCAATGATTACATAATCATTGCATTAGTACTGACTAATTTTATAAATAATTATTATAACCAAGTCCCTGGGCTTTTACAGCTCACTTCTATTTTTCTTTCGAAGCACACAATGTAATGGACCAAGCATCATATCCTCCTGCGACCAAAGCGCTAACTGAAACTCTCACCCTGTTCCGAGGGATATGGGGGCCGGGACGATTTTTTTAGAGGCCCGCCGAGGGATTTGAACCCCGGCCCCCGGCACAGAAAGCAAATGTCTTACCACTGTGCCAGATTGCTCCCCCGAAGCACACAATATCATAACAACATGCGCCATTTTCGAATTTTACGCCATTTTTGCAGTCTACTGGAAATGCGTGTCGATGTTATCGAAATATATTGCTTTCGAAAACAAAATTGGAGGTATATCTGGATAATTTAGCCAAAGATTTTTGGCAACAACAACAAAAAGTGGATAAGCCATTGCCTCCCGGCCCCTTGTTCCTACGTTTGACATTTTTGCTCAGGTCAATATTGAGGTCACCAGAGGTCATCAAAGGTCAAATTTTCCAAGTTTAGGACTTCGCTCCAGAACCACACCAAATATTTCGGGAACTATGATAGTTTGGAACAAACAGAGAAACGCAGACGAAAGTTCTTGAAAAATGATATCACTTAGGTGTCCTCAAATTGTATATAAGGTCATGTATATAAATTGTAGTAAGGTTTAGGCTCCAGAGGTAACCAAAGGTCATGTTGGCATTTTCTTCACAAAAGTTGTTCGTGCATAACTTTTAACCTAATAAAGATAGGGCAATAATTTAAACCCCATCGTGTTTGCCTCATCAAGACGATCCGAACCATACGTATGGTGACCGGATCGGGTCAAGTTCAAAATATGACCTCAGGTCAAGGCCATTTGGTGACCCAGGTTGGTCATGTTGCATATGGGGAGACGCATCTCGACGAGATAAACACTGTGGTATCAGTCACACGTCTCTAGCTAGTACGTCTTTAGCTCTCCCGTTTGTTCCTTGCATTTCCTAAAATTTCAGGAGGCACATCCCCTCCCCAGCACGGCGCGGGTTAGGCCTAATACACTGTGCTGGGATCCATGTAAAATCAATCGCACGTGCATCAGCGTTGTCAGCGCCAGGAAGAAGCCAAATACAGTTCAGTAAAATTGGGGCCTGACCATTTATGTTACTGGACTAGTGACTAACACGAGAGTATTTTGTTTTGCTCCCTCACGTATTTCGTAATATCTCGTAAACTACCGCCAATATCGTTCCCAAACTTCCAGTACCCGCTTTCACATCAACCAGCGCTCACTAAACGGCTAAACGTTTTAGCAATGACAAGGCCAAAATGTCAATGCCTTTGCCATTTTCGCACATACATCCTATTCCCAACTCCAGACGAAAAACGTTAACATTTCATTCCAACTGGCTATTTGTGCGTTCCAGTTGGGGAGGGGACAATACTATCCGTTTTCACGAAGGATTATTGCGCTGAAAAGTTCTGAAAGATTCTGAAAGTTTTGAAAAACTACACAACTTTTACATGCGATTTTTGGCTAGAAATGTCCCTCATAATTTTGTAATATGTTGGTAAGAATAAAATATGGTGACAAATTTGCGGTTTGCTGGTATTAAGCAAGATAAGAATTGATAGAATCTTCCTGAAAAGTTTCAGGGGGATTCAGGAAGTTTCAGGAAGATTCTATCGATACTTATCTTGCTTATTACCACCAAACCGCAATTTTGTCACCATATTTTATTCTTAACAACATATTACACAATTATGAGGGACATTTCTAGCCAAAAATCGCATGTAAAAGTTGCGTAGTTTTTCAGAACTTTCAGAATATTTCAGAAACTTTTCAGCGCAATAATCCTTGGTGAAAACAACTAGTATATTTTTTTCCCTGCTGAGCAATAAGTTCCATGAATAGAGGTAATTCGTCTCGAATCGTCACAAACAGTCCATCTGAAGATAATTAGAATATATACATTTCAGGTATCGATATATCTAACTCTGCACCTTCAAATGGTTCCGCAAACTTGTACGGACAGTCCGTACAAGTTTTTGGAGGTTCGCCAATTTGTACAGACACTGTCTGTACTGTCCGTAGTGGTGGCGACGCCCATGCCTACCACTAAAATAACACCAAGAAAATGCGGAAGATATTGTTATAAGTTTTGAGTTCTAACCAAGGCCGTATAACCACGTTCTAACCTACCACCGCCCACCTAAATCTGTTTTTTCTCCCTCATGACCGACTGGCCTGTGGCCCGCCCCTCTGCAGATTCGAGCCAATCATCAACTTCCGAAAGGAGTCGGGGGAGTACTGGGTGGACTACAGCAAGTTCAACGGCACCTACGAGGTTGACACTCCGCTGTGCAGCGCCAGCGAGCTGGACCAGTTCAGGAAGATCCAGGCAGAGAGTATACAAAGT
>JAXIVJ010007797.1:0-58777 GCA_036785665.1 Chirona hameri
CCGTGACATAATTAGTCACATCATGATCGCACTCGAATATACGTGTTACTGACGAAAATACGTGCTACTGACGGACGGCATACCTACATGTGAGAATGCTATACAAATAAATTCATTATATTTTTTTTTAATACATCTATAATCTTGCTTTTTCGAAGTGACAAATTGCAAATGAGTAGGCGTAAGATATTTTTTTTTTTAATGCAGGAAAATGTATGTTATTAATCAACATTTAGCGCCCCTCTAGACCCATGGTGTGCCCTTTGACGGCGAAAATGCCGCCCCCTGGGTCAGCCGCCCACCCCATTCGGAAAAATCCTAGATCCCGTCCCCCACCCCCCCCCCCCCCCCCCCCCCCCCCCCCCCTTGAAAAAATCCTGGATCCGCCCCTGGCTGATCACGCCGATAGAATAGGAATGCAGTGACCCGCCTCAGGGGACTGGCTGCGTGAGCCGTGAAACGACTGATTTGATTCCGTATATGGAGTGATTATATTACGTCTGTGATATTGTATATACGACCCGAATCGCAGCAGTGACAAAGATCCCTCCCCCCTTCCTAACACTCACCGAGCTCGTACGACTCGGAGCTACCCGAGCTCGCACGACTCGGAGCTACCCGAGCTCGCACGACTCGGAGCCACCCGAGCTCGCACGACTCGGAGCCACCCGAGCTCGCACGACTCGGAGCCACCCGAGCTCGTACGACTCGGAGCCACCCGAGCTCGCACGACTCGGAGCCACCCGAGCTCGCACGACTCGGAGCCACCCGAGCTCGCACGACTCGGAGCTACCCGAGCTCGCACGACTCGGAGCCACCCGAGCTCGCACGACTCGGAGCCACCCGAGCTCGCACGACTCGGAGCCACCCGAGCTCGCACGACTCGGAGCTACCCGAGCTCGCACGACTCGGAGCTACCCGAGCTCGCACGATTCGGAGCTACCCGAGCTCGCACGACTCGGAGCCACCCGAGCTCGCACGACTCGGAGCCACCCGAGCTCGCACGACTCGGAGCCTCCCGAGCTCGCACGACTCGGAGCTACCCGAGCTCGCACGACTCGGAGCTACCCGAGCTCGCACGACTCGGAGCCACCCGAGCTCGCACGACTCGGAGCCACCCGAGCTCGCACGACTCGGAGCCACCGAGCTCGCACGACTCGGAGCTACCCGAGCTCGCACGACTCGGAGCTACCCGAGCTCGCACGACTCGGAGCCACCCGAGCTCGCACGACTCGGAGCTACCCGAGCTCGCACGACTCGGAGCCACCCGAGCTCGCACGACTCGAGCCACCCGAGCTCGCACGACTCGGAGCCACCCGAGCTCGTACGACTCGGAGCCACCCGAGCTCGCACGACTCGGAGCCACCCGAGCTCGCACGACACCGAGGCACAGCATGCGTACCGACGGGACGTCACTAAAATGTCTCGAAAGGACGAAGGGACTGGCCGAGATGAAAGCGGTGCTCGGAAAACACCCGAGGCAACGCTGCGGTCCAACGGGTCTGGAATGTGGATCGGCCGTCCCTCGGACACCCGCCACGGACCGCACGGCTCAGCCAAATCGCCCGCGGCCGCACGACGCCGGGCGGACGAGCTTCGACCAACGCATTTGGGATTGGTATCCGGTCGCATTGGCAAACCAATGCGATCGGGAGTCCGGGGCAAACCAATGCGATCGGGAGTCCGGGACAAACCAATGCGATCGGGAGTCCGGGACAAACCAATGCGATCGGGAGTCCGGGGCAAACCAATGCGATCGGGAGTCCGGGACAAACCAATGCGATCGGGAGTCCGGGGCAAACCAATGCGATCGGGAGTCCGGGACAAACCAATGTGATCGGGAGTCCGGGGCAAACCAATGCGATCGGGAGTCCGGGACAAACCAATGTGATCGGGAGTCCGGGACAAACCAATGCGATCGGGAGTCCGGGACATTAGTTCACGCATCCCGTTCGTGTGCTCCATTCCAGTGCGTTTTCCCGTGTCCATGCCACCGCCTGTTCCCGTGCCCGTTCCCCTACCACTTTCCCGTACAACGTTTATGTACTGTACCCCGTCCCCGTACCCCTCTCAGGTACCTCGTTTTCGTTTGCGTGCCCCTTCTCATGCCCGTGCCCGTACCCGTACCCGTTCCCCGTTCCCGTTCCCCGTTCCGGCCGCAAAGGTGGTCCGTGCTTCAGATACAGAAGCGGGCCCTAAGACCTTTTCTATCAATCAAACCAAGGTTACTATAACAAAAGGTTAGGCAGATCATACGTCACTGATTCTGAAGCTGTATGACTGTACTAAGGCTGTATGACCAACATTTTATGACTGGGACTATATGACCAAACTGACCCGGTTTTGGAATCAGGACATCTCCACCAATCCATAAAGGTAAGGCAAGCCAACATTTCCCAGTATGATCTTCATGGGGCCATCCCCAAAACACCGATTTCCCCGTTGGCTCATGTGTTGAAGGCCACGGACCATGACTTTAGTGACGTCATCACTTAGGAATGTCAAACATTTGGTGGGGGCTGAATCAAACCACCCCAAGTATCGGCCACCGGGCGAGCGTGTCTCGCGAAGCAGTCAGTGGAATCCCCGGTGAACCCCCAGCACGTTGAGATATAACGATGTTGATACGTTACGAATAATCATGGCCACAGCCGCTTCCGCCAATAAATCAACGCTGAATTGTGACAAGATGGTGCGACTCATCGTCTCACTTGCGAGTCAAATCTGACAGACGTAGCGTAATCGGCGCCGAGCTATTACGCTGTTGATGGGTATGACATCACATCCGTACACAAGGATGGGCTGACATATAACCTAACTAATCAAACGCTACGATTCCGTACGAACGGTGGAGTGCCGACTGCGGAGAAGCATTTATTATGAAATGTTCCGCATCGGATAATTCACATTTCCGTAAGCACTACTGTGTAACGTATCTTTACAAACTATATATGAAAGCTCCCCAGCCGATATCGTCCAATTAGCATCAGCAGACTGTGCTAAACGCAGTATGTTAGCATCACACGCTGCAGAAAAGGTCCATGATTAGGGTTCGAGGGGCAATAGCCCTCCTGCCCTTCTCCCACCCTCTCTGCAGTGGAGTCGTCCTTGCCCTCGGGCTGCCCGAAATAATAACCCTCGACCTGCCTGAGGGCACTCGACTACCACGAGACAGTCCTCAGCCAGTCTGAGCGTGCGCCGAAAGGGCCCAGTTAGAGGCTATTTGGGTTAACTGCCCCGCTGCTCCGTTACTGTGCCGTCCTTGCTGGTATTTTAACGATTCAGGCTAAACATCGAATTATAGAACAACTGAATCATAAAACTTATATCTTTAAGTACCATTACTTAAAATAACCTTAACATTCCAAAGAGCACAGCTGAGCGCTGTTCGGCACACGCTACTAGCGCTTTTCGCTAGCTGACGTCACAATTACGTCACGGAAACAGACGCAGCAGGAAACAGACATAACTCACAGAAGCACTTCCAGACTGCTTCAGGGGCATATAACATGTTTGTTTTCATTTCAGTTTGATTTGTCTCATGCGCCGCTATTGCAACACATCCGCTAGCGCTTTCGCCGCTTCTGCGATTTTCCACTAGCAGAAATAGCCTCTCGCAGGGTCCACGGTTCCTACCGTGACGTATTCCCATTCTGGCTTTTCATTGGCTGACGCCTGGTTGCCCTGGAAAACGAAAGCGCTACTAGCGCTACTAGCGGCCGCTAGCGTGCGTCCGAGCAGCGCTATGAAGTCCAAAATATCACGGATGTTGCGACAGCGGTGCCACTTCACGGCGGGATCGGTAAGTATTGGCTCGTCAGTATCCCGCTAGAGCAGATATGCGCTGATTTTCAAGGGAAGTGCGCAGGATAAAGTTCGATGTTTTTCAATCCATACATACAATCCATCCATACTAGCTATACATGCCTCCCGCCTCCTGTTCAATGATTACATAAAAATAGTCGGTAGGTTAGCTGATGAATTGAAATACGCGACCAAACCCAATACTAAGCAAAGTTCCGCCGGCAAACAAATATATTGACCAATCACACTCATCGTGTCATTTGACCTCTTGTACAGCCTCTTCGAGATCATTCGTTAAAAGGTTCGTCTTATTTAGGCAATGTTCGGTGCACCGCAATCGGAGCACCGTTTTCAGACCCCTCTTGCAGTCACTAGCATACACGCACCAACGTTAATTGCGGTAAATGCATTATAGTTAACAAATCAATCGTCCAGAAATATAATTTATTCTGTAAGAAATTCATGCTATCTAACGCAGACGCTTAAGTTTCAACAATCTCCGAATACAATATATATCTGCCATCTGGACCCATACTAAGCATCACAAGGAATACAGGTATCCTTGACCTGAGCATACCAAAGTAAAACTCTGACCAATGGTTTCCCACACCAGACATTACACACATCACATACAAACAAAAACCTAAGGAAAATGCACAGCATTACCAAGCAGCAAACCCTAGCATGTCGGCAGTAGGTATTGGAAGAACATGACGTTGACAGAGGTATCTGAGGGAGGCAACTTACTTGGCTACGACGCTTGCGTGGTATTGGTATCCCATGTTATTCAGTCACCCTTCACGAATGTTATTGGGATGAATATCCATGGAACATGAGCATAACTGCATAACTGAATTATGATGTCCATTTCTACACCAATGAGACTCAACTGAACACAGCTCAGAGTCTAAGCCAATTATATTTATTCTAGGCCCTTTTTGCTATTCATTCGTTCAAACAAAACTATACACCTTAATGTGACTAATCTAAATTATTAAATAATGCATAATGCTCATTTAGTACATAGTTGAGTCCGAGGGAAACTTGGAAGATACATAATTTCAGCGCATCGGTGAAGTCACCTCTACTGCTGCAAATTAAATCCAGTCACACTTGTCACAGTCGCCACGTCTTGGAAACCCACCCTCAAAGCGAATTGCACTCGACTATTCAGTCTACAGTCTACAAGGAAGGGTATAACATGATTCACGTCAAATCACAGGTCCCAAACGAAGGCAAATTGATGCCCACACTCCCCACCTCAAAGCAACATAAATCACTAAACCCAAAGTCATACCTACGATCTCGTATACCGACACGTCACCTATATCCATGCCCATGACGTGGCAACACGTTAGGCACTAGTCACAGTGGTCAGCCAACAACATTCCCCACCCCACTCATTAAGACTCATTAAGCCTCTCAGTCCAGCTTGGCCCTCCACAGGTGAACAGCGCCCGCCAGCAGCGCCACACTGACGGCTATCCCCACAGCCGTCCAGTGGCGTGGCGGCACCCACGACTCAACCATACGGCGCCTCTGGAGGGCGGCCCGCCGCCGCCGCAGCCGCTCACTCTCCTCCTCTTCACTCTGCCTCCGCGCGCGGTTCAGCGCGTCCACCCTCGGCTTCACCCGGTCCGGCGGCAGCTCCTGCAGCAGCTGGGAGGCGCTCTGCAGGAGATCTTCCCACGGCAGGTGCTCCGGGATGTCCGCCAGCAGGCTGTGCACCGCCGCCAGGTCACACTCGCCCGCCAACAGCTCGTCTCGCCGGTACAGGACCACGACAGCAGTGAGGTAAACAGGCGCCAGCCAGCTGGTGGCCAGCACGTAGTCGAACAGCCGCGTGATAAGCACAAACTCGGGCAGCACGTGGCTGAACCACGTCAGGAGCCACGAGAGCGCGAACGTAGCCATAGCCTCGGAGCGCAGCAGGAACTCGCAGACGGGCGGGTCAAGTGCCTCAAGCAGTGGCAGCACGTACGTCAGCAGGTCCCGCGTCTCGTTCATGGTGGGCGCCATGAAGACGCGCAGATGGCAGTCGGCCAGCCTGCAGAGCACATCCAGAGCCAGAGGCTCGCCGCACACGAGCAGCACGGTGATGGCCACGTCGTGGTAGCCCTGGTAGTAGTGCAGCTCCGGGTGGGCAGCCAGCGAGCGGACGATCAGCGTCACCAGGCTCTCCTGCATGCCGAACCGAACCGAGTCCTCGATGCCCGGCGGGAAGCGTTTGAGCGTCCGCTCCACGTCCAGCACCACCTGGTGGTGGTACGGGTGTGCCCGCACCTCGTCCTCGCTCAGCAGTGGCGCGGCAGGGATGGCTGAGCAGTCGGGCGGGTCGTCGGCGTGCAGGAGAAGTGGCCAGACGCGGCGACGGAACGAGTCGTCCAGGAGGCCGCCGCGCGACACGGCCTGCGCACGCAGCGCCTCTACGTCCGGCGGCTCAGCTGACAGATGTGTCAGCAGCAGACGGCGCTTTTCCTCCTTCCAGGTGGCATCAGGGTCCTGCATGTCACCCTCAGCAGGGTTTGGGTCATGTGTGTCACCCTTAGTAGGAGACTGCGTACTGGAGTCATCACTGCCAGGTAAGTTAGTCAGATCTGGAGTATCAGCGCCAGGTACCCTGTCTGCAACACTGTAAGCTGCAGTTGTAGGTGTGCCTGTGTCTTCCCTCACAGCAGCTGGATCAGTGTCATCTTCATTCTGCATGGCTCCAGGATCACTGCCTGAAGACAGCTCTGAGTTTCTGGAGCCTTCCTGCTCTGCTGCAACAGCAGCTGTCCCTCCAGATGTTGAGGATGTGTTCTCTGGAGGAACAACTGTCATAATGACACCTGAGGGCAAAGTGGATGCATTTAACATTTTACTATTTTGTTCTGGCGGAATGAGTGAGCTATATAGTCATAAAGACAACTTCGCTGAAGCCAACTTGACCCCAAATAAAAGGTGGTGTGTGGAAATCTAGATCATACTTATGTAGTACAACACAACTGGAATGACATTTGCAAGAGGGCAAGATTGGTCATGAAATGATTAATCCCAGATACTGCATACATGTTATAATAATAATTCTTAAAATTACAAGCTGTGCTCAGTAACAGTATAAAAGTATGTAACATTAGACATGCACAATGCACATAGGAATACCTCAGAAATGCATACTTCCAAGTTCCAGGTGTTAAAAAAGAAACACAATTTGAAGACAAACATTGTTGTATTTATAGTGATGATGATGATGCTCCTTGGGGTTTGACTATCATAGTCATACAGTGGCTATTGTATTGTATCTATGTTAGGTACTAATCATAGCATGCATGAAGGTGCTTGAATAAATTAAATTCAAAATGCTACAGTCTGCTGTTGCAGGGAGCAGAATATGAGACCATGCCTTTTCAAACTACATTCTAAAAATATTCATAATGGACACTGCCACATGACATACAATACACAGAAAAAGGTGCAAGTTATCCCCTACCCAATTTTTGGTAAAATTGTACTCTAAGTCCGACATCTGTTTCATGCATACATTTTGCATTTGCTAGTGTTTTATGTGCTGATTCCAAATCTGATACCCATTTGTGGGGTAAATGAGCCATAACCTAACCTAACCCAGGTGTCATGCCTGGATTATCTCTGCAACGTGTCCACTGTCCACCCTGTCCAATGGCGTCACTTTCCAGCTCAATTTCCACCAATGGGGTGGCCAAATTGAGATGCATATTTTCTTTGGTAGACCGTCCTGTGGCACTTCTTGGTCTACCAAAGGAAATATGTGTTTGACCGGCGCTGCCACCACATTTGTTTACAGTGGCACATTTGTCACTCAACAATCTTTAACATAATCATAAATGAAACAAGTGTAATCCAGATGTAAAAATACTTTCACCTGATAGATACTACTACAAAGTATCCTCAAGTCACCTTACTTCATCAACAACCAGGTGAAATAATAAAAAATTCGCACTTCAACCAAAAACAGCATCCAGAAACACTTCCCTGTGACCAAAATCCAAACATTACCTTATATGGGCATGTGCCTTGCTCAGTTGCATGCCTCACTTTGACATCACCTAGCGGCTCACCCTTGCAATTTAGGAGAAAATGGTCTTCAACAAGCTGTAGAGGACACTTCAATCTATCATTTAGTGCCCAATTAATTCTGCTGGCACCTTAGGTATTCAAATAGTGGGATGCGAAAGTAGGCTGATTTAACAATATTTGAATAGTGTGTGATGTCACATGCCTGTGACGTCATGCCATTCGCTGCCTACCCCAGACGGGTCTACCTAGTATCTAGGGCCTTGAACCTAACCATTACAATTGCACCAAATGTGGAACAGCAGCAGGTCTGTCAGTTAGGATGATTTGATGGTTTATTTGCCCCACAAATGAGTATTAGATTTGGAATCAGCACACTAAAAAACCTTTGAGTGCAAAATGTATGCATGAACTTGTAGTTGGACTCCAGAATACTGATAAATGACAACGCAGATGTAACAAAACACCAGACTTCTCATACTATTGACATTCACTAGTGTGTCAGTATCATCTACATTGCCAATAGCACAAAAAGTCCTGTTATTATTTGTCTGGCATTATGGTTGTTTACCCTAATCAGTCAAGCTGAAATTGTTCCAAAAATCAACAGAGGTTTAGGCTGATGTGATACAGAACAAGCACCCTAGGAGCTATGCACCCATTTAAATTGAATTTCTGTGAGACAATGTCACACAGACAATAACAGATACTTACTTTACAAAAACAGATGGGGAAAAAAGTTATTTATGAGCACATAAATCATAAATCGAGAACCCAACACAACTCCTCTTTTCGGTTGTTATAGGGCCTTGTCTTTTCGGCTCTTTTCCGTTTTCTTCCCCTAAACAAAGTTCAACAGTTGACTGTAACAGCTGCGTCATAACTGCCTATATTTCAGGAAAGATCGCAACCACTAAATGCTTGCATGCTAAGCATTTCACGTCTCCCGCCTCATATCCTTAGGTGAAACATTCAAAGCTTGCAGAGGCCTGTTAACGGACCCTGCGGTTGGCTGCGCTTCGGCGGTCAGCAGCCGGTGGGATCAAGATTACTTTACTAATAGGTGGGATAACTAAAAGTGGGGATGGGGCGAACGGTATGAGGTCACACGGCTGTGGTTCCGGCGGTTGGCACGGAGCAACCGCAGGATGAAATGTCCGTGTGTTCAAGAGACGCCTGCTTGTGATGACGCATGAGGAAAGGGGCGGGGCGAGCTAGAGCCCGCTGGAAACCGCCGAACCGCAGGTGGTCGTGATCAGGCCTCTGACCAACGGTGCTTGGTCCACAAACCAAACCAAACTTCTGACCCAATCCAAGGGGGTACCAAGGGGGTACCCTGGACGTATCCAAGGGGGTACCCTGGACACTCGCGTGTACCCCCTTGCGCTGAGGGGCCCATTGTATGTTTGTCTAAGGGGCCATAAGCGGTCTTAGGGGTCCTTGGCTGGCCAGACGTATCCTCGGTCGATCTAAGGGACGATCGGTCAACCCGTGTGTGTGTGTGCGTGCGTGCGTGCGTGCGTGCGTGCGTGCGTGCGTGCGTGCGTGCGTGCGTGCGTGTGTGTGTGTGTGTGTGGGGGGGGTCAGTCGGCCTGAAGGGGCCCTCGTCGGCCTGAAGGGGCCCTCAGTCACCCTGAAGGGGCCCTCAGTCGCCCTGAAGGGGCCCTCAGTCGCCCTGAAGGGGCCATCAGTCTGCCTGAACTGGGGCCCTGTCGGTCCAAGGGGCACTCAGTCGGCCTGAGGGGCCCTCAGTCGGCCTGAGTGGCCTTCAGTCAGTCTGAGGGGCCCTCAGTCGGCCTGAGGGGCCCTCAGTCGGCCTGAGGGGCCCTCAGTCGGCCTGAGGGGCCCTCAGTCGGCCTGAGGGGCCCTCAGTCGGCCTGAGGGGCCCTCAGTCGGCCTGAGGGGCCCTCAGTTGGCCTGAGGGGCCCTCAGTTGCCCTGAGAGGGCCCTCAGTTGCCCTGAGGGGCCCTCAGTCACCCTGAAGGGGCCCTCAGTCGGCCTGAGGGACCCTGTCGGCCCGAGAGGCACTCAGTCGGCCCGAGGGGCACTCAGTCGGTCTGAGGGGCACTCAGTTGGTCTGAGGGGGGGGGCCTCAGTCGGCCTTAAGGGCCCTCAGTCGGCCTGAGTTAGTCCGAGGGAACCCTCAGTCGGCCTTAGGGGGTCCTCAGTCGGTCTTAGGGGCCCTCAGTCGGCCTTAGGGGCCCTCAGTCGGCCTTAGGGGGCCCTCAGTCGGCCTGAGGGGGCCCTCAGTCGGCCTTAGAGGGCCCTCAGTCGCCCTGAGGGGGCCCTCAGTCGGCCTGAGGGGGCCCTCAGTTGGTCTGAGGGGTCCCTCAGTCGCCCTGAGGGAGCCCTCAGTAGCCCTGAAGGGCCCTCAGTCGGCCTGAGGGGCTCTCAGTCGGCCTGAGGGGCTCTCAGTCGGGCTGAAGGGTCCTCAGTCGCCCTGAACGGCTCTTAGTCGGCCTGAATTAGTCTGAGGGGACACTCAGTCGGCCTTAGGGAGCCCTTAGTCGACCTGAGGGGGCCCTCACTCGACCTGAGGAGCCCTCAATCGGTCTGAAGGCCCTCAGTCGGCTTCAGGGGCCCTCAGTCGGCCTCAGGGACCCTCAGTTCAGGGGGTCCTCAGTCAGCCTAATGGGGCCTTCGGCCTGAGGGGCCCTGGGTCGACCTGAGGGGGCCCTGAGTCGACCCTGAGGGGCCCTGAGTCGACCTGAGGGGGTCCTGAGTCGACCTGAAGGGGCGCTGAGTCAGCCCAAGAGGCCCTCAGTCGGCCTGAAGGGCCCTCAGTCGGCCTGAAGGGCCCTCAGTCGGCCTGAGGGGTCCTCCGTCGGCCTGAGGGGCCCTCCGTCGGCCTGAGGGGCCCTCAGTCGACCTGAAATAGTCTGAGGGGTCCCTCAGTCGGCCTTAGGGAGCCCTCAGTCGGCCTGAGGGGGCCCTCAGTCGACCTGAGGAGCCCTCAATCGGTCTGAAGGTCCCTCAGTCGGCCTCAGGGGCCCTCAGTCGGCCTCAGGGCCCTCAGTCGGCCTGATGGGGGCTTTCGGCCTGATGGGGCCTGAGTCGACCTGAGGGGGCCCAGAGTCGACCTGAGGGGCCCTGAGTCGACCTGAGGGGCCCTGAGTCGACCTGAGGGGGCCCTGAGTCGACATGAGGGGCCCTGAGTCGACCTGAGGGGCCCTGAGTCGACCTGAGGGGCACTCAGACGGTCTGAGGGGACCTAGGATAGCCCTCGGATGGCCTGATGGGCCCTCGGTTGGCCTGAGATGGCCCTCGGCCGGCTTGAGGATGCCCTTGGTTTACATGAGGTTGCCCTCGGACCGCCTGAGCCCTGAGGGTTGAGGGGCCGTCACTCCTCAGTCGGCCTGAGGGGCCTAAGGAGTCCTGGTCTTCCTAGGATGGCCTTCGGATGGCCTAAAGAGGCGCTTGGTCGGCTTGAGATGACCCTCAGCCGGCTTGAGAGGGCCCTCAGTCGGCATGAGGGTGCTCTCGGTCTGCCTGAAGGGTCCACAGTCGGCCTGAGATGAACCTTGGACAGTCCAAATGACACTCCGTTGTCCTGAGGGAGCCCTCGGACGGCTTGAGGGGCCCTTGCCCGGCTGAGGGGCCCTCGGTCGGCCTGAGGGGCCTTCGATGGACCTGATAAAGCCTTCAATCGGTCTGAGGGGCCCTTGGTCGGTCAGAGTGCCCTTCGGTCGGCTCAAGGGTTCCTTCGATCGGCCTGAGGGTGCACTCAGTCGCCCCCTGGGGCCTTCTATATCGGCCTGAGGGAGCCTTTGGTGAGCCTGAGTGGATCTCGGTCGGTCTGAAAGGCCCTCAGTCGGCCTAAGGGGCCCTGAACCGGCCTGAAAAGACGCTTGGTCAGCGTGAGGGACCCTCGTTCAAACTGTGGCGTCCTCGGTCGGCCTTAGATCGCCCTTGGCCTGTCTGTTGGGGATCCCTGCTAGACCCTTCAAGACCGATCTTCCGAGGCCTCGGTCAGCCCAACAGACTCATAGAGGTCTCTTTTAAGCCAGATAAGAACCGTTTCAACCTTCAGGATGTCCCTTCCTTCAAATCACGACTTAAAAACATGTTGGATCTGAGATGAACTTTTTATTTGTATTATTTACCCCGCGCTGAACAACGCATTTGCATTATTTACCCAACCCCCAGCTCAACATGTTTAGCTGGGATGGTGGTAAAAGGGCCCTCGGTCTTGGAAAGGGGCCCTGACGCCCCGGGGCCAATACAACTGGCCGCGGCGCGGGTACTACCTTGGCGAAATTCTGGATACGCCTATGCCTCCATGGCCGGGGTAATAACAGCCAGGTGACCTTTAAATGGCGACACCAAAGCAACACAAATACAAATAAACTACACGCACTGTGCTGTTGCCAACCTATGCAGCGAGTCGAGCCTAGAAGCCGTGCGTCACAAATATTTGTACCATACATGGACTGCGAGAATCACACATTTTGGGAAAGGGCACCCTGGTTTCGCCACACTGGCGGATTAGGCGCATTAAATGTGAATACATACCGGCTTCGTGTCCATGAACGTCGTGAACTTGCCGGATGTCAGTCAGCCGGCTCCGTTTAGGCCCGACGTACGCTCCGTTTATGCCCGGTACACTCCGTTTAGGCCCGACGTACGCTCCGTTTAGGCCCGACGTACGCTCTGTTTAGGCCCGGTACACACCGTTTATGCCCGGTACACTCCGTTTATGCCCGGTACGCTCCGTTTAGACCCAGTACGCTCCGTTTAGGCCCGGTACGCTCCATTCAGGCCCGGTACGCTCCATTCAGGCCCGGTACGCTCCATTCAGGCCCGGTACGCTCCATTCAGGCCCGACGTACGCTCTGTTTAGGCCCGGTACACTCCTTTTAGGCCCAGTACGCTCCGTTTAGGCCCGGTACGCGACTCGCTGAGCCTGAATTCAGACTCTTGCACAATGCGTCTCCGGTCAGATATAGAATAGATCCTTCATACAAGCCACGCTGCCGCAGGCCCAAAACGTACACACCAAGTACGAATACACTCAAAGGAGCATTCGTGAAAGGGAGATTCTCATCTTGTCAGCATCTCATCCTAGCTTGTTCTCATCTTGATCTTGTTAAATGTCACTGCAATCAGCTCTCAGGAACCGAGCAAGGTGAAAACCCTATTTTGAAATTGAAAACATTCAGCACACCAACTCAGGTAGAGGAATACTGGGCATATATGGATATAATATGTATCGGTATTGCGTAAAAGCGTTTTCGACATCAGTCAATAACAGTCATGATTAGATACTGTATATAAGCGCAACAAGCCATTCAAGCATAAATACGGATTTCTTTTGTCTCGCGTCATGTTCGTTCTGGTATCGAACACAATTTATCAGATACAAACATTTAGATAAAAACACTAATTTGTTCGAGTCTCTGGATGAAACCCACGCTTGTTTTCTCACACGAAGGTACGTCCTGTAACATACTCGAACACAAAATACCTCTGAACCAGCCTAGTGCCAGCGGCCGATACTGGCCTCCATCTGGCCTCCATGCCAGCGGCCGATACTGGCCTCCATGCCAGCCGCCCAGCTCAGCTGGGTGCACTCTGCAGTCGGAAAACGTGACCGGCATCTCCTAACTACGCACCCGGGACCACGTAACATTACATCGCGATCGCTCACTATTCCCATGCCCCGCTAGGCTACCGCAGCTCACTGCTCAATGCTCACAACCGCATTCCAGACCAGTGAAACGGTAGACCCTGTAGACACTGTGACCTACCTGTAGAACTCGCCGGGCACTGGCCGACGGCCAAGGTGTCCGCAAGCTCCAGACCCGCGCTCAGTATAAACAGCGACAGTTCTCCAGTATAAACATGATCACATGTCACAACAGTATCACAACCTGCCACCCGTTTCGTTAACATAACGAAGACGCTTCATCACGTCAGTGAGGACTCGCGGTGTACCTGTTGCAGGTGCCTTCCATGCCTGTACCCTAACCTTAACCTTAACCTATGAGGCACATGAAGCGCACGTATAATCGTAATCAACAATCACCATCAATGGACCGGTATTTAATATTGTACAATTAATGGCAAGCTATTCGATCCCCGACTCACATCACATTATGGCAACTAAGAAGCACGTCATTCTTACACGAATTCTGTTCACAGTTCACACAAATGAAGCTCTCACACGCTATCACACGTCGCTGCCGCCACCATGCACACCGACCCCGGCAGCAGCCTGCGGTCCAGGCGGCGCCACCGTCGGTCCGCCTGGCGGCGCCACAGTCGCCGCCGTCCGCAGCGCGGCGGAGAGCTGTCGCGTCATCTCGTGCTGCGTCCAGGGCCGGCGGGGCAGGAGCGCGGCCACACCGTCGGCCGGCATGCGCTGGCTGCCGAGCCTCTGCCGCTGCGTCTGCACCGTCTCCAGGAGGTCGTCCATGGCGGCGACGCGCTCGGCGTCCTCGTGGCGCGCGTAGATGAAGGAGAGGCCGCGCAGGCAGTGTTCCACCAGGTCCAGGTGTTGCCTCCGCTCGCTGCCGTCTGACGCACACACGCACACACGCCAGTCGGCCGTCACACGTACAGCCGAGAGCCGAGGTTCAGGTTCAGAGCTAAACTACTGGTGAATTTAAATAAACCACACAAAACTACTTTTCACGACGAATGTCAGGGATGAAGATCGCAATGTCCTCAGTAAAATCCATTGTGTGGTTCGTGTAGTTAAAAAAACATGTGTTAACTTATACAAATGTTGTCTCAACTTATTTTTGCAACTAACACCTGTTTCGCTCCCTGGCTTGTCACCAGTGCATTGTCAGGCAGCTATGCATCACAATGCAGCTTCATCATGGGAAAAATTGCGGTAACGAAGTCAATTACGTCACCGCTTCGGTAGCTACAGGGAGCGCATTATTCATTTATAAAATTATAGCTACTAGCTTCATATTCAGTTCATAACTGACTTCCGACTAAAGTGCGAAGTCCTGACTTCATTGCTAACGTCCAAACTAAGAAAACAAATATTACAGGAGACACTAGTGCCTCATTAAATTTCACCGTGGAAGAAAATCCACACCTCCACTTCGTCACCATCTTCCCTCAGGTCACTCAACCGCACACCACCAGCCGATTGAAAACGACACCTGACGTGATACCTTTCATAGTGGCGCCAGGCGTCAACCACTGGTAACACACCGTGCCGCATAGTCAACCGGCGGCCGGCCAGCCTGCTCTGTACCCTCACAGCCGACTCTGTACCCTCACAGCCGACTCTGTACCCTCACAGCCGACTCTGTACCCTCACAGCCGACTCTGTACCCTCACAGCCGACTCTGTACCCTCACAGCCGACTCTGTACCCTCACAGCCGACTCTGTACCCTCACAGCCGACTCTGTACCCTCACAGCCTGCTCTGTACCCTCACAGCCGACTCTGTACCCTCACAGCCTGCTCTGTACCCTCACAGCCTGCTCTGTACCCTCACAGCCGACTCTGTACCCTCACAGCCGACTCTGTACCCTCACAGCCTGCTCTGTACCCTCACAGCCGACTCTGTACTCTCACAGCCGACTCTGTACCCTCACAGCCGACTCTGTACCCTCACAGCCGACTCTGTACCCTCA
This sequence comes from Chirona hameri, assembly GCA_036785665.1. Taxonomy (NCBI): domain Eukaryota; kingdom Metazoa; phylum Arthropoda; class Thecostraca; order Balanomorpha; family Balanidae; genus Chirona; species Chirona hameri. Next base: position 15,438 of record JAXIVJ010007797.1, read on the forward strand.
CAGCCGACTCTGTACCCTCACAGCCGACTCTGTACCCTCACAGCCGACTCTGTACCCTCACAGCCGACTCTGTACCCTCACAGCCGACTATGTACCCTCACAGCCGACTCTGTACCCTCACAGCCGACTCTGTACCCTCACAGCCGACTCTGTACCCTCACAACCGACTCTGTACCCTCACAGCCTGCTCTGTACCCTCACAGCCGACTCTGTACCCTCACAGCCGACTCTGTACCCTCACAGCCGACTCTGTACCCTCACAGCCGACTATGTACCCTCACCGCCGACTCTGTACCCTCACAGCCGACTCTGTACCCTCACAGCCGACTCTGTACCCTCACAGCCGACTCTGTACCCTCACAGCCGACTCTGTACCCTCACAGCCGACTCTGTACCCTCACAGCCGACTCTGTACCCTCACAGCCGACTCTGTACCCTCACAGCCGACTCTGTACCCTCACAGCCGACTCTGTACCCTCACAGCCGACTCTGTACCCTCACAGCCGACTCTGTACCCTCACAGCCGACTCTGTACCCTCACAGCCGACTCTGTACCCTCACAGCCGACTCTGTACCCTCACAGCCGACTCTGTACCCTCACAGCCGACTCTGTACCCTCACAGCCGACTCTGTACCCTCACAGCCGACTCTGTACCCTCACAGCCGACTCTGTACCCTCACAGCCGACTCTGTACCCTCACAGCCGACTCTGTACCCTCACAGCCGACTCTGTACCCTCACAGCCGACTCTGTACCCTCACAGCCGACTCTGTACCCTCACAGCCGACTCTGTACCCTCACAGCCGACTCTGTACCCTCACAGCCGACTCTGTACCCTCACAGCCGACTCTGTACCCTCACAGCCGACTCTGTACCCTCACAGCCGACTCTTTACCCTCACAGCCGACTCTGTACCCTCACAGCCGACTCTGTACCCTCACAGCCGACTCTGTACCCTCACAGCCGACTCTGTACCCTCACAGCCGACTCTGTACCCTCACAGCCGACTCTGTACCCTCACAGCCGACTCTGTACCCTCACAGCCGACTCTGTACCCTCACAGCCGACTCTGTACCCTCACAGCCGACTCTGTACCCTCACAGCCGACTCTGTACCCTCACAGCCGACTCTGTACCCTCACAGCCGACTCTGTACCCTCACAGCCGACTCTGTACCCTCACAGCCGACTCTGTACCCTCACAGCCGACTCTGTACCCTCACAGCCGACTCTGTACCCTCACAGCCGACTCTGTACCCTCACAGCCGACTCTGTACCCTCACAGCCGACTCTGTACCCTCACAGCCGACTCTGTACCCTCACAGCCGACTCTGTACCCTCACAGCCGACTCTGTACCCTCACAGCCGACTCTGTACCCTCACAGCCGACTCTGTACCCTCACAGCCGACTCTGTACCCTCACAGCCGACTCTGTACCCTCACAGCCGACTCTTTACCCTCACAGCCGACTCTGTACCCTCACAGCCGACTCTGTACCCTCACAGCCGACTCTGTACCCTCACAGCCGACTCTGTACCCTCACAGCCGACTCTGTACCCTCACAGCCGACTCTGTACCCTCACAGCCGACTCTGTACCCTCACAGCCGACTCTGTACCCTCACAGCCGACTCTGTACCCTCACAGCCGACTCTGTACCCTCACAGCCGACTCTGTACCCTCACAGTCGACTCTGTACCCTCACAGCCGACTCTGTACCCTCACAGCCGACTCTGTACCCTCACAGCCGACTATGTACCCTCACAGCCGACTCTGTACCCTCACAGCCGACGCTGTACCCTCACAGCCGACTCTGTACCCTCACAGCCGACTCTGTACCCTCACAGCCGACTCTGTACCCTCACAGCCGACTCTGTACCCTCACAGCCGACTCTGCCCGACCACAGGACTTACAGCCGACCCGGCCACAGGACTCACAGCCGACCCGGCTACATGACTCACAGCTGACCCGGCCACAGGACTCACAGCTGACCCGGCCACAGGACTCACAGCTGACCCGGCCACAGGACTCACAGCCGACCCGGCCACAGGACTTACAGCCGACCCGGCCACAGGAATTACAGCCGACCCGGCCACATGACTCACAGCCGACCCGGCCACAGGACTCACAGCTGACCCGGCCACAGGCCTCACAGCTGACCCGGCCACAGGACTCACAGCTGACCCGGCCACAGGACTCACAGCTGTCCCGGCCACAGGACTCACAGCTGACCCGGCCACAGGACTCACAGCTGTCCCGGCCACAGGACTCACAGCTGACTCGGCCACAGGACTCACAGCTGACCCGGCCACAGGACTCACAACTGACCCGGCCACAGGACTCACAGCTGTCCCGGCCACAGGACTCACAGCTGACTCTGTCCCGGCCACAGGACTCACAGCTGACTCTGTCCCGGCCACAGGACTCACAGCTGACCCGGCCACAGGACTCACAGCTGACCCGGCCACAGGACTCACAGCTGTCCCGGCCACAGGACTCACAACTGTCCCGGCCACAGGACTCACAGCTGTCCCGGCCACAGGACTCACAGCTGTCCCGGCCACAGGACTCACAGCTGTCCCGGCCACAGGACTCACAGCTGACTCTGTCCCGGCCACAGGACTCACAACTGTCCCGGCCACAGGACTCACAGCTGTCCCGGCCACAGGACTCACAGCTGACTCTGTCCCGGCCACAGGACTCGCAACTGTCCCGGCCACAGGACTCACAGCTGACTCTGTCCCGGCCACAGGACTCACAGCTGACCCGGCCACAGGACTCACAGCTGTCCCGGCCACAGGACTCACAGCTGACTCTGTCCCGGCCACAGGACTCACAACTGTCCCGGCCACAGGACTCACAGCTGACTCTGTCCCGGCCACAGGACTCGCAACTGTCCCGGCCAAAGACTCACAGCTGACTCTGTCCCGGCCACAGGACTCACAGCTGACTCTGTCCCGGCCACAGGACTCGCAACTGTCCCGGCCACAGGACTCACAGCTGACTCTGTCCCGGCCACAGGACTCGCAACTGTCCCGGCCACAGGACTCACAGCTGACTCTGTCCCGGCCACAGGACTCACAGCTGACTCTGTCCCGACCACAGGACTCACAGCTGACCCGGCCACAGGACTCACAGCTGACTCTGTCCTGGCCACAGGACTCACAGCTGACTCTGTCCCGGCCACAGGACTCGCAACTGTCCCGGCCACAGGACTCGCAACTGTCCCGGCCACAGGACTCACAGCTGACTCTGTCCCGGCCACAGGACTCACAGCTGTCCCGGCCACAGGACTCACAGCTGACTCTGTCCCGGCCACAGGACTCACAGCTGACCCGGACTCACAGCTGACCCGGACTCACAGCTGACCCGGCCACAGGACTCACAGCTGTCCCGGCCACAGGACTCACAGCTGACTGTCCCGGCCACAGGACTCACAGCCGACTCTGTCCGGCCACAGGACTCACAGCTGACCCGTTCCAGCCCGGGCCCGGTGTACGGTCCTCTCAGCCGACCCGACCCGACCCGGTCCATTATGACACCCCTCAGCCCCCCGTACTCACAGCATTCCGTGAGCGCGGCGCGCAGCAGTCGCTCGCCCTCCAGCAGGTACTGCACGCTGGAGTATGTGTACAGGCAGGCCATCGTGATGCGAGTCACCAGAGAGTCGCGCTGCTGGCCCGTCAGACCGTGGCTGCACTGGATCGCCAGCGCCCGCTGCAGCAGTCGCTCAGACTCGGGGGCACCACCCTCCTGGGACAGGCACACACACACAATAGCGTCGGCACGGTCTCAGAATTAGTAGGGACAAATCCAAGGCCACGTGTAGTGTACTTTAACATGAGACCCTGTTAGGGATGGTTCAAAATTACTACAGACAATGTCCCCAGTGGTGACGACGCCCATACGACACCCACACCCACACCCACACCCACACCCACACCCACACCCACACCCACACTCACACTCACACTCACACTCACACTCACACTCACACTCACACTCACTCACACCCACACCCACACCCACACTCACACTCACACTCACACTCACACTCACACTCACACTCACACTCACACTCACACTCACACCCACACCCACACCCACACCCACACTCACACTCACACTCACACTCACACTCACACTCACACTCACACTCACACTCACACTCACACTCACACTCACACCCACACCCACACCCACACCCACACATATATACAGGGAACGCGGAGCTACATATACCATATTCCGGGCGAACTGCTGCTGACAAACGGTATAATACAAATAACTAGCCGCCCCGGCGGTCAGCTCACCATGTGTGGCTGCAGCAGGTCGTCCATCTCCAGACTGAAGTACTGGCGTCCGAGCTCCGTCAGCACACGGGCCAACCGCAGACTGTCAGGCCCGAACACCGCCTCACAGAGCCGCGCCATCTCCCTGAGCTGAGCCGTGATCTGGCCACTGAGCCGCAGCGCTGCCAGACACAGTCACAGTCATGGTCACAGTCACATAGTCACATTCACATTCACAGCCACATTCACAGTCACAGTCACATTCACAGTCACATTCACAGTCACATTCACAGTCACATTCACAGTCACAGTCACATACACAGTCAGTCACACAGTTTGCCACAGTCACGGTCACAGTCACAGTCACAGTCACAGTCACAGCCACAGCCACATTCACAGTCACAGTCACAGGCACAGTCAGTCACACAGTTTGTCACAGTCACACAGTCACAGTCACAGTCACGGTCAGTCATGGTCACAGTCGCAGTCACAGCCACAGTCACACAGCCACAGTCATGGTCACAGTCATCATCGTGGTTACAATCACAGCCAAAAGTAGCCACACATACCATTCACAAACAGAAATATCAAGACAAAGCAATAAGGTGTAGCAACCTAGACAGATAGCTGCCAATTGAATCCAATACCCAAAAACGACTCCCGTCCTCCCGTCGCATACCGTGCTGGACGCCCTGCTCGCTGCCGAGCAGCGGCTGAATCTGTTCATCCAGCCACTGACAGTCGGCCAGCGTCCGGTCCAGCAGCCAGCAGCTGTCGCTGGGCAGCGGAATGGAGGCCGGCCTCACGGTGCTGGACGGCCTGCGGGGCGAGAGGGAGCCGTACAGCCGGCAGGACACGCACGCCAACCGACACGCACGCCCACGCACTGTCAGCCGGAGTACTGCCCTCCGGAGCCGATTGGCTACGACTAGCTTCCAGCCGGCGCGGCGGAGGGAAACGGTCAGCAACTATGCACCGTACAGCGAACACTCAAATTGCATGCAGTTAGTGTTCATATTTATTGTCCAGCTACCTGAGATGAGATATACACAGTACACACAGTCAGCTGCAACATATATCAGTAACGCTCAGATATACTGGTCGTTGTTCACATTGAATTTCCCTACTATATTTGACAACCGCCTGGTTTATGCGCGCACGACAGCGGCTTCCCTGGTGGTACGTGCCGTGCTCTCTACAGCATAGATGTGCGCAGTTCCCGGTCAGTCACGAGGACCGCGTCCGTGTATAATAACTCGGCGACATCATATGCACTCTGTAGTCTGTAGTGACACTCTTACAGCTCTGTGTAGCGTTCTCTCACCGGTTGGAGTCCGCCGTCGCCGTCTCGCCGCTGGCAAGCCGCATGGTGAGCAGGACGCGGTCGAGTTGGACGCGCTGCCTCACCGGACTAGAGTCACCGAACATCTCTCCCGTCAGACGCTCCGCCCTCTGCCGGGGACACAAGGTGGGGTCATGTCGAGTGCCTAAGCCAGCTGTAGAACATCATAGACTCGTGGAGGATATAAGGTACACTGGTCAGCGTAGGAAAACAAAGTGGCGAGTAAAGGGAACTGTCAACTTTGTCTCACCATAACCACCACATCCAGACACCTACCTCACTGAGGTCCTGCGCCACCCCGCTCAGGCCAGACACCATGGCGAAGTCCGCCATCATTCGGACGGCGGCCAGAGTCTGCGGGTGTAGTTCGCCCCAGTGCCGGTAGGCGGCGCTGAGAGCCTGCGGCGCCAGCTCGATCAGCGCCGTCGTGTATCCGCGGCTGAGCAGCAGCTCGCACACGAGCCGGGGCAGCTCGGTGGCCAAGTCGGCGGGCACAGCGGCAGGCAGCACGTCCAGAGCCGTGCTCAGCCACCGGACCGCCTGACGCGACACGCAGGACAGGTCAGGTCAGGTCAGGTCAGGTCAGGTCAGGTCAGGTCAGGTCAGGTCAGGTCAAGTCAGGTCAAGTCAGGTCAAGTCAGGGCAGGCCAAGTCAGGGCAGGCCAAGTCAGGGCAGGCCAAGTCAGGGCAGAGGGCATGGCAGAGGGCAGGGCAGAGGGCAGAGGGCAGGGCAGAGGGCAGGGCAGAGGGCAGGGCAGAGGGCAGGGCAGAGGGCAGGGCAGAGGGCAGGGCAGAGGGCAGGGCAGAGGGCAGGGCAGAGGGCAGGGCAGAGGGCAGGGCAGAGGGCAGGGCAGAGGGCAGGGCAGAGGGCAGGGCAGAGGGCAGGGCAGAGGGCAGGGCAGAGGGCAGGGCAGAGGGCAGGGCAGAGGGCAGGGCAGAGGGCAGGGCAGAGGGCAGGGCAGAGGGCAGGGCAGAGGGCAGGGCAGAGGGCAGGGCAGAGGGCAGGGCAGAGGGCAGGGCAGAGGGCAGGGCAGAGGGCAGGGCAGAGGGCAGGGCAGAGGGCAGAGGGCAGGGCAGAGGGCAGGGCAGAGGGCAGGGCAGAGGGCAGGGCAGAGGGCAGGGAAGAGGGCAGGGCAGAGGGCAGGGCAGGGCAGAGGGCAGAGGGCAGAGGGCAGAGGGCAGAGGGCAGAGGGCAGAGGGCAGAGGGCAGAGGGCAGAGGGCAGAGGGCAGAGGGCAGAGGGCAGAGGGCAGAGGGCAGAGGGCAGAGGGCAGAGGGCAGAGGGCAGAGGGCAGAGGGCAGAGGGCAGAGGGCAGAGGGCAGGGCAGAGGGCAGGGCAGAGGGCAGGGCAGAGGGCAGGGCAGAGGGCAGGGCAGAGGGCAGGGCAGAGGGCAGGGCAGAGGGCAGGGCAGAGGGCAGGGCAGAGGGCAGGGCAGAGGGCAGGGCAGAGGGCAGGGCAGAGGGCAGGGCAGAGGGCAGGGCAGAGGGCAGGGCAGAGGGCAGGGCAGGGCAGAGGGCAGGGCAGGGCAGAGGGCAGGGCAGGGCAGAGGGCAGGGCAGGGCAGAGGGCAGGGCAGGGCAGGGCAGAGGCAGAGGGCAGGGCAGGGCACGGAAAAGCAGGACAGGTCAAGTCAGGACGAGGCGGTACAGAAACAGACCAGAGTAACAACGGCCTCATACTAATTTGTAGCTCGTTAACCTCGTTAGTCAGCTCATCTCGTCACGCAGCAGATCGTTCTCGTTCGTTACGCGCATATATCAACAACTGAACAACATGAGTTATCAACACAACACACAGACAAACGGCTGGCCAACGTTCCAACCGCTCCAGCTCAAAGGACGTCACCGGACCTGATCACGTCACCGGACCTGATGACGTCACCAGTTCAGCAGCGGAGCCGCTTACCTCTGGCCAGTTCTCTGTGAGGAGGTGGAGCCGCGCCAGGGCCGCAGCGGCAGCCGACAGCAGGCCCGAGTGACGCCCGACGCCGTGACTGAACAGGAAGCTGACACGGACGGCCAGGCGTCGGGCGTCCGTCACCCGCCCCACCGCCACCGCCGCCACCAGCTGTCTGGTACGAGAACACACTGGTCAGATAGTCAGCCGCCACCAGCTGTCTGGCACGAGAACACACCGGTCAGATAGTCAGCCGGCTGGCCGCCACCAGCTGTCTGGTACGAGAACACACCGGTCAGATAGTCAGCCGGCTCGCCGCCACCAGCTGTCTGGTACGAGAACACACCGGTCAGATAGCCAGCCGGCTCGCCGCCACCAGCTGTCTGGTACAAGAACACACTGGTCAGATAGTCAGCCGGCTCGCCGCCACCAGCTGTCTGGTACGAGAACACACTGGTCAGATAGTCAGCCGGCTCGCCGCCACCAGCTGCCTGGTACGAGAACACACCGGTCAGATAGTCAGCCGCCACCAGCTGTCTGGCACGAGAACACACCGGTCAGATAGTCAGCCGGCTCGCCGCCACCAGCTGTCTGGTACGAGACCACACCGGTCAGATAGTCAGCCGGCTCGCCGCCACCAGCTGTCTGGTACGAAAACACACCGGTCAGATAGCCAGCCGGCTCGCCGCCACCAGCTGTCTGGTACGAGAACACACTGGTCAGATAGTCAGCCGGCTCGCCGCCACCAGCTGTCTGGTACGAGAACACACTGGTCAGATAGTCAGCCGGCTCGCCGCCACCAGCTGTCTGGTACGAGAACACACTGGTCAGATAGTCAGCCGGCTCGCCGCCACCAGCTGTCTGGTACGAGAACACACTGGTCAGATAGCCAGCCGGCTCGCCGCCACCAGCTGTCTGGTACGAGAACACACCGGTCAGATAGCCAGCCGGCTCGCCGCCACCAGCTGTCTGGGGTGGTTAGTTAACAGATATTCGACTCAGGCCTATACATCTGTTGAGACTTTGACTACAGCTGCATTCGAGGTCCGGGTTTCGCAAGTCAGACACGCCAAGCGCAATGACGAGTCTGTAACGTGTACAATTCTTCGCAACGTGTTGATGAGAATTGCAAACAGCAGGCGTCGATCAATGATTCTTCGTGTGGGCCATGCGCACTCAATGTTCGAGGATGTTCAGCACTGCTATTATGGTGGCAGCACATAAAGGCTGCAAACAAATATGCTCCTCGTCTTCATCCTCGTTCCTCCCTTCGTCCCAAAAATCACCCCTTCGTCTTCGTACTTAGTGAGAATAGTAACACTACGTGTTCATCTCATGATCAAAATAGAAGCAAACATGAACATAATAGGCCAAATGGCCATATGGCATACCTATAGGCACAGTCGAGAGACATCTGAGAGAGTTGCCAGGAAGGGTTATGCGCCAGGACGGAATGGATTTTCTCCAGAATAATCATGCCATCCTCGTACCAGCCGATCTCACAGAGAAATGCCCCTGCAAATGTCATACACCGAGTGTCATAGATAGCCAGGTAGCCGGAATAAAAGGAAGATACACGTTACACAAGTGAATGAACTGTAAGCATCAATAAAGACGCAAGATAAAAATTGAGACAAAAGGACATCAATTTCTACCACCCACATATTGTATGAATTATATTAATTTAACGTGGCTAGAAATATACAAACACACGAAAATACGAAAGATATCATGCTGTGGGTATCCATTACCAAATTCAAGCGAGTCGGCCAGCTGTGCCTGTGACCTGGACGAGGAAATTTGGCACAGTTGCGCGTCTCTGGCAGCAAGCGAGACAGCGTCCGAAGATGCATGCTGCAAACAAGACACAAATCGGTACCTAACTGGGACAGATGGGAGACAATCGAATCTCTAGCCAAGTCATAAGGGATACCACCAAAGGAACGCAGTGAAGTCATTTATTCCACAACAGTTGAACACTGGGCTGGCTGGTGATGGTACTGGGCTTAAGGGCACAACGACGACAGATCTCCATGTACGCCTGATATAAACATCAAAAGCCGAACACCTTTTTTAAGTTACAAGGTTATATCTTATAATAGCAGCCAGTGAATGAGTGGCCGGACCAACATCCAATGTCAAGCGCTTCAGCGTCCCCGACGGGTATCAACGCCCGCCTCAAAATATATGTGCTTACTCTGCCGCAAATTCGCAGCAGTTTCCTATGTGCTTACTCTGCAAATTCGCAGCAGTTACCTATGTGCTTACTCTGCCGCAAATTCGCAGCAGTTTCCTATGTGCTTACTCGGCAAATTCGCAGCAGTTTCCTATGTGTTTCCTCTGCAAATCCGCAGCAGTTTCCTATGTGTTTACTCTGCAAATCCGAAGCAGTTTCCTATGTGTTTACTCTGCAAATCCGAAGCAGTTTCCTATGTGTTTCCTCTGCAAATCCGCAGCAGTTTCCTATGTGCTTACTCTGCAAATTCGCAGCAGTTTCCTATGTGTTTCCTCTGCAAATCCGCAGCAGTTTCCTATGTGCTTACTCTGCAAATTCGCAGCAGTTTCCTATGTGCTTACTCTGCAAATCCGCAGCAGTTTCCTATGTGTTCCCTCTGCAAATTCGCAGCAGTTTCCTATGTGTTTCCTCTGCAAATTCGCAGCAGTTTCCTATGTGCTTACTCTGCAAATTCGCAACAGTTTCCTATGTGCTTACTCTGCAAATCCGCAGCAGTTTCATATGTGCTTACTCTGCAAATCCGCAGCAGTTTCATATGTGCTTACTCTGCAAATTCGCAGCAGTTTCCCGCGGAGGTGTGTTGAGAGCAGAAAGACGCAGGGTCGCGGCAGCAGAAGACGGTATGGACAAACGCCCGTTCGCGTTCCCTGACGAAGATGTGGTAAAGATCAGTCACAACCAATCCTGCGTCCACGGCCGCGCGTGCTGAGGCGTGATGGTGCACTGACAGCAAATGTGATGTTAAGTAAAAAGACCAATGCCAAACAGCATAGGAGAATCAGTTTTAGAGTGGAAGCAGTTTAAGCAAGACACTCGAACTCTGAAACCTTAGACCTGTCTTACATTTCACATTATTCACACAAATGGTAGGTAGGTCGTGTAGAAATGGGGAAACAACTATAGTGTAAGTGCAACTTTATTTTCTAAATACAACATCTATAGCATAGCTTGAACATTTAGTTAGCAGCTTGGACAATGGACATGGGCAACACAAAGACAAAAGACACCCGCATAGTCAAACAAAACATACATTATGCTGCAATATAGAGCTGTTCCACTCCTAGAAGCTGCATGGATTGACAATACAATGGGGTTGGGGACAGGTAGTGGGTTTTTACGCATAACAAATTCAGCGTATTTTTCTCTATTTTTCGATATATTTCTCACACACATCTTAGGCGGACGGCCTTTTGTCCTAAAACTTCCTCTTAACTTCTCTTATGGAAAAAAATATATATTGATTTTGTTTGTGACGTCACGACACTCGGTGATTTGTGACGGCACTTTTGATTTTAAATATGGTCGTGACGTCACAACAACAAGGACACGAGCTTAATTGTTTTAGTTTGTAATCATTTTTTAGATCATTTCGCTTTTTTTTCTAAGAAAAAATATTTACATTATGAAAAATTAGCCTTGTTTTTATGAACCCAAAAAATGGTACCTTACAGAATTGTCCCAACCCCATTATGTTTTCAGTATTCAAAACAAAGTAATTTTGTATACTACAACCATGAATGATTAACACGCGCACTGCCGGGGGGGGGGGGGGGGGGCGGGGTGAAAAATTAGCCTTGTTTTTATGAACCCAAAAAATGGTACCTTACAGAATTGTCCCAACCCCATTATGTTTTCAGTATTCAAAACAAAGTAATTGTGTATACTACAACCATGAATGATTAACACGCGCACTGCCGGGGGGGGGGGGGGTGGGTGATCCCCTCTCCCGATCCCCCCCCCCCCCACCCCACCCCACCCCACCCCGGTTTTTCATGAATAGCGGAAAAACGACGGCGCGCAGCGCCGCTAAAATTTGGCACAGCTGTTTGGACATCAATTAACCACATGGGGTATTTTTTCTTTACCTCGGATCATATCAGGTAGCGTCACCAGGTCAAGTCAAGTGCCCCACCTCCAAAAAGTTTGAGGTCGTGCTACAGCCAAAGTGATTGACCAAACGGTTTGAAACTCACAGGATGTCATCAGGTGATAAGTACCTACAATTCGTATATCCCGACTTTGGTATATCGATGCCCGATAACTAAGCTCAGGTCGATTGCGTGACCCCCCCCCCCCCCCATTATAAGTCAACGGGGAAAAATGAAAACACACATAAATAAAAAAAGGAAATGGCTAAATTTGACCAGTTTTCACCAGATCCACCACTCTTGTGCCAAGTGCAAAGCTCTATGTCACATTTATGTTCTTTGACCTCTACGAGGTCAACTCAGGTGACCCCTCCAGCTCACGTATGTTTTTTCTTCAATAACTCTTTACTAAATCAAGGTAGAGCAATGGGGGAGGGGTCACCATTGTATTTGGCTTGTCGAGACGTATCAAGTGATGCAAAAGTTGATCTTGACCTGACCTTGACCTGACCTCATGCCAGGTCAATTTTTGGATATGACCTAACTAGGTCACCCCAAATATTATTCGATGCGTCTCGACGAGACAAAGACAATGGTTAAATCTATTTTACTTTATCATGCTTCTGTCAACAAAAAAAAATATTCCGTAAAAAATAATTGGGCGATTTTGAGAATGTTTCAAATTCAACGACTTCTGCTGACCTAACTATTTACCTTAGGTCAATTCTGATGAAACCCTAGCAGCAGAAAAATCAATTATATTTCTAACGCTTTTTTCCCGCGCGTCGCTAGCTATTTTAGTTATCGAAATATCGACGGTTTAACCCTCGCCCTACGGGGGGGGGGGGCTGACCCTGAGGTTTTTCTTGAATAATTTTTTACACATGCGGCGCATCTTGCTGAACTTTTCGGTAGCTGCGTTTACAACAATTATACGTAAGCTGTAAAAAAAAAAAGTTGTGTAGTTCGAGAAATAATCATGTTTCGATGACGTCATGTTGGTGGAAAAACGATAAATATTTGAAAAATAGTAGAAAACCGAGTTGCAAAGGAAATTGCAAACGCAATTAACATAAGATACAAAATGGCATTCTCTTTAAAATGGCAATTTCGGATTTTCAAAATGTTGTGTTTTTGACCCCTAAAATTAAACAAAACTTTTTTTAATAAAAATCCTCAAAATCAAAATTTTCAAAGATGTTAGAAAAAACGGAATATATATGAGAGAACTGAGCAAGGAGTATGGACAATACCCATACCAAATTGCAAAGCAATATCTTTATTTTTGACTGAGTGATGGCTCCCTAAGTAAAAAAAAAACTGATAACGTCATTTTTAAAAATAACTTTTTTTGACTGTTTTTGACAAGATACGAACAAATAATTACCTTTTCTGTATTTCTGAGCCAAAACTGGTCTAAGAACATGCCTTTTTATTTACATTTATCAATTTCTAATTTTTAGGTTTTCTGAAGAGCAAAATCGCTGTTCTGGACGTGGTAAATCCGAGGTCATTCACTTGACCTGGAAGGTCACCCGTTGAGCTGAAACCTAAAAAAATCGCATACTGTTAGATTCCTCTCATGACAGGCAACATGCTGGTTCTTACCGCATTGCTCTAAGTTGCTTGGTTCGGAAGTTAACCCGCGCACTGCATTCTGCAGGGGGGTTGATTTCCGCCCCCCCCCCCCCCCTCAGGGTTTTCAAAGATAACGAAAAACGGCGGCGCGCAGCGCCGCCGCGTTTTCGCACACCTGTCATGACATCAATTGCGCACACTTTGAAGAAAAAATAACCTAGGGTCATCTCAGGTCAGGTCACCAGACCAGGTCAAGTGACCCCACCTCCAAAAATGTTTGCAGTTGTGCCAAAGCCAGAGTTTTTCACCGATCAGTTTGAAACTTACATGATGTCATGAGGGCATACGTACTTACAATTCGTATATCTCTGAATTTTGATATCGGTGACCTAAGGTCAGGTCAATTTCGTAACCTCCCCATAATAAGTCAATAGGGAAATATACAAATGCTAAGGATATGCATGATATTAGTCCAATTACTTCTGGATCATGTTATTATAGGATATTCTTGATGATCCAAGTGTAAGTTTTGTTCAGTGACTCCTATTGGGTCATTTAAGGTCATGCGAGGTCACCATCACTTTTTTGTCAATAACTCCCGACATAATGAAGATAGAGAAGTAAAACAGACATCAATGTGTTTGTCTCGTCAAGACACGTCTTCCCATATGCAACATGCTCTACTTGGGTCACCACTTGACCTTGACCTGAGGTCAATTTTATTAAGCTAACTTAACAAGGTCACCTTATATATCATTCAAAGCGCCTTGACAAGATAAACACAATGACGTAAACAGTTTTCAGTTATCTTTATTACATAAAAAGTTAATAGCGAAAAACGACTTAGCAAAAAACGTATTTTTTTTTTCTTTTTTGACTTCTGGAGCCTCAAATGTTGACCTGAGATCAAATTTGAGGACACTTTAGCGATTGAAAATTGCACTGGCTGGCGTTTGATATTTTCCGTGTGTTTCTAACTAGCATAGTTTCTGAGATATATGGGAAATTCTGGAGCGATGTCCTAAAACAGGAAAAAACTGGAAAATTTGACCTTTGATGACCTCTGGTGACCTCAATTTTGACCTGACCTAAAATAATACTGAAATACTTTCGATAGAACATGTATCAAGCTATCAAATGATGTTTTCCGCTTCTCGCTGCGTAGCGTAGTTCTCGAGATCTCAGGGGGGGGGGGGGGGCGGAAATCACCCTCCCCTGCAGTTCATGTTCGGCGCAAAGCCCCTGCAGTGCGCGGGTTAACAGGGGGCTGTCAGGCCCCCCCCCCCCCCCCCGTAGGGCGAAGGTGAAAAAGCTCTTGTAGGGCGAGGGTTAATCAAGGGCACTCATATATAACCGAAATGTGACCTTTGGTGAACTCTGGTAACCTCAATATTGACCTGAACTAAAAACAGACCGATATACTTTCGATAGATATTGTCTCGAGCTATCTTACGCCGTTTTCCATTTGTCGCTACATTGAATGGCTTTCGAGATCTTAGGGGGGGGGCGGAAATCAACCCCCCCCCCCCCCCCCCCCCGGCAGTTCGTGGTTGGCGCGAACCCCCGGCAGTGCGCGTGTTAAAACCCGCCATGTCAGGGAAAATGTGGGATGCATCAAATATGCAAATTAAATAAAACAAAACATCAAATTCAACTTTGTATACTCACATGCAATGCAATGAACCCGTCTAGAACTTCCACACCATCATCAGGCAAAAGATTAGGCAGAAGTTGTTGAACTTTAAGATGGACATTACTTGGAAGCTTTTCAGCAATGTTCTTCAGACACAACTCTCTCATTGAAGGAACTGCAAAGTGGTCTACCAATGGACCTTGCACTTGATCCATCCCCTATCTATAAGCAACAAAATGGCTTCCAACTCATGATATCTGAAAGAGAAAAGAACATGCATGATTAGTAAGCATTTTGCATAATGCTAATGCAAAATTGTTGAAGGGACTATCCCACCTGAACATTATATTTGAGTTGAGATAGCCATTTTGATGGTTTGGCATTGAAATTAAGTATGGTAGCAGTTAAATGATCTAATCAAAAAGATATTAGTTTGATTTTGACATGTGTAAAAAATAAGGACCATGTGTATTTGAATAGGGCCTCTAAACCGACAGCGTCATCTCTCTTTACCCAACTGGAAATGATAATCAACTTGTTTTAAAGGGAGATAATCACCTTTTACCACACAAATAGAGTTAGCACCTGAAATCGATAGACGAGGCCAAAATATAATGTAAATTCATCAAATTTTGCATCTAAACATTCCTACCGAAAGATATTGGCAGTTTTCTACTAAGCGATCCACGCTTATATCAGTCGGTACTCAGCAAGTACTCGAATTCAAGTAACGAATTCAGTAAATTAGCCTCCCTACGCATTGTTATTTATTACGAGCGAGCGCGAAGCGCTCGCTCGTCCTTCCGTGGTATATGGGAACAATCTGAATGTGAGCGGCCCGGCCCGGCCCGTGGCGACGCTTTTGAGAAGCTAATACCTCTGCAACCGCACGTCCGATTGACAAGCGGGTTTCTTTGCTGAGTAGCCCCATCCAACCAAACCTGTTTGAGACCGGTGCCGACTCATGCCGGTCACGACCACTGCACGTGGCGCGTGCCGCGTGAGGGGTGTTGAAAAGTGTTCTCTCGCAAAAACTTCGCAACGGCTGGGCAGATTGTGTTCAAATTTGGTGTGTGGTTAGGGACCCCTCAGCCGCCACTTTCCCACAAGTCAGGGGGTGCCTCTGCACGTGCGCACGTGCACACCTCTATTTTATATCTCAGGAACGGCTGAGCCGATTGTGTTAAATTTTGGTGTGTGGTTTGGGACCCTCCGCCGCCGCCTTCCCACAAGTCATGGGTGGGGTGCCTCTGCACGTGCGCACGTGCACACTCCTATTATATATATCAGGAACGGCTGAGCCGATTGTGTACAAATTTGGTGTATGGTCAGGGATCTTCAGCTGCCAATTTCCCACAAGTCAGGGGTGGGGTGCCTCTGCACGTGCGCACCTTTTTTTGTATCTCAGAAACTACTTGCCCTATCGAGTTGAAATTCACCATACATTTCCTTCGCGCTCGCTCGTTCATCGCCGACTATGGCGCCTTACTGGTTATGAAGGTATGCAATATGTTTCCTGCACTCTATCTTTTGCGAATATGTGCCAAAATTTGTATGAACAATCAACAATCATTTGAAAAAAGTGCATTAACATCGGCAGTTTAGCTTGGTACCGGCCGGCCGGTGCCAAACAAAACTACGGCGACCTATTTAGTGACGGCGATTTGTTTACAAGTGCCCATTCAACAACGTTGAACAGATTGATGCAAAAGCGCCAGATGTTGCGCTTTCCAATAGTGGATGGAAAATACAGATCATTCATTTTGCCAAAACTTCCAACTTTGAATTAGGGAATAATTGTATTTCATTCTTAAATTTAGATCACAACATTTTAATACCATAACAGTAGCCAAATAAGTTGTTGCTAACAAAATCAAAAGGTGATTATATCCCTTTAAGGTCAGCCTTGGAATATTTTCGTCGTTCATTTATCGATCTCCGGGTGGTTCGCAATCTAGAGGCTAGCACCATCAGCTGGAGTTGATGCAGGAGTTGGCCGCCAGGGACCGCTAGTGAGCCAGGGTGTTATGACGTCGCAAGCGAATGGTACCAGTTAAATATGTAACGCTAAATATTTATTGATAAATCAATAAATCAATCAATATTTAGTGGTATCATTGGGTCTGTTCCAGTGGAGCCTCTAACCTCCTCTAACCTCCTCTAACCTCCTCTAACCTCCTCTAACCTCCTCTAACCTCCTCTAACCTCCTCTAACCTCCTCTAACCTCCTCTAACCTCCTCTAACCACCTCTAACCACCTCTAACCACCTCTAAGTCCCTCCGGTCGTTCCCGTGGCTGCTCCAAGTTGCTCCAAGCTCATCCAACTGCGCCCGACACCTCCTCTAAACTCCTCCAACTTGCTCCCGAAATCGAGGTGGGACAACCGGAGGAGATCGGAGGAGTACATTTATGGCGCGGCTGACACATTTGTTAATGTTAACAGATACCCAACCATGGACGCAAACAGCTGATACTTCCTCTAAACACTTCCGATCGTTCCCGTGGCGGCTCCCACACGGTTGCTCTGGGCTGCTCCCAAGTTGCTCTAAACGCATCCCGGGAGGCGCCACTGGAACAAACCCATTTTCTTGCGACGTCATAACACCCTGGCGGCCAACTGCTGCAACAACTCCAGCTGATAGTGATAGCCAATCTAGACACCGGGTGGTTCGCTTTTTCTGCGCAATAGATGTCGACAAAAAATTGTGACATACATTTGGCAGCACAAAGGATTTCCCTGTTATTAAAAAATATATATGATGTCACCAACCCAACCTTCCGCTTAAAACTAAAAGTTGAATATCTTCCAACATAAGCATTTTTTTCGGAAAAAGTTCACGAACATGTTCAGCTGACCTCCCCTGTTCAGCTGACCTCGCCTAACATGTAGACATATTAAGTGTGATTCGACAACTTTCAAAAAGGTGGGACAGTCCCTTTAAATTCATGGAATGGGAAAGGGAAATAAACAGCATGACAAGTGACACTAGCGGGGAAGTTATCAACTCCAGCAGAAACAAGTCCAACCAGCGACAAGCACTACTTATCTGGGAGGGCTCACTTAGGCATTCTTCCAAATGTAGGACCAGTACATGCCCTACTGCTTGAATACATGAATATCCTTACTACAAGTGAATGTTGCATGGAAGTGTTATTATGGGGATGTGATGAGGGGAAGTTATTGGTGCCTGCCTTGATTTTGCCTATTTTCAATACAAGCAATGACTACCAATTCTAGCAAATAGGTATTAATAGTTATAATACTCATCAAAACAATCCACCAAACATTGGTCTAATAACCATCATTACAAATGTTCTTTTCTTATGAGTTTATTGCTGGAAACAGGCTTGTTAAGGTTATAAGTTCCCTCTTCCATATATGATTCGATAGGTCGAGTCTTCTCAATTGGTGATTTTTGTTTTGGTAAATCTGCTATGCAGACGCATCATACCGATTCCTTATTCATTACCTTGCATTCATGGTGATCGGGAAAGAAAAGGCTTCTCGGCCTAGGGATCCCGTTCTTATCGAGCTCATTTTAACGAACAGGCAGGGCTCTGAGATATTTATATGGGGTGTCAAACATGATGTTCGCCCAGTGTCGGTCGAGTTGCGCCTTGAACCTGTTGAGCGAGTCTGCGCTGAACGCGTTCCCGCGGACGAGTGTCCTTGCTCTGGGTTTGCGTAGTTTCCATTGTCCATTGATGTCCCCTCGTCAGCTCTGAGTCGTTCCTCGTCAGGAACGTCTCCGGCGGCACACCCATGCCTCCGTGGAACAGCTGGTATACTGTTACCATGTCTGCCCGGCGACGACGGTAGTAAAGCGAAGATAACCCGAGATGGCGCAGCCTTTCAGGGTATGTGAGATGCTTGACCGTTTCCACCATTCGCGTTGCACGCCGTTACACGCGGCCCAACCGCTTCTGATACATTCTACCGAAGGGTGCCAAGACGGTGTTTCCATACTCAAGAAACGGTCTCACCATGGACTGTAAGCAGTGGCAGCGTGGCTTCGTCAATATTGGCGAAGGAACGTCGCACAACGGCAAGCATCTGCGAAGCCTTTGGGATGGCGGCTGCGGTCTGCCTGTGCATGTTCAGCTGCTTGCCAATAATGATGCCAATATCCTTTTCCTCCGCTGCCACCTCGACTGCCGCTCCGTTCAAGTTGTACGACTGCTCTGGGCTGTGGAAGCCGATGTGCATCACCTTGCACTTGGACACATTGAAGGGGAGGAGCCATTTCTCAGACCACCTCACCAGGGGGTCAATGTCAGTTTGAAGGCCAACAGCACCGTCTGATACCCTGCGGTAAAGCTTGGTGTCGTCAGAAAATAGCTTAACGCAGCTGGCTACTCGTAACGGCATGTCGTTGACGAAGATAGCAAACAGTGTAGGCCCCAGAACTGATCCTTGCGGGATGCCTGATGCCACTAGACAGAGAGCCCAGGCGGACTTGGACGCGTGGACCACGACCCTCTCCCGACGACCGACCAGAAAGGCTCTGATCCAGTCCAAGAGTTTCCCCGACTCCATATCCACTCAGCTTACAGATAAGTCGCCGGTGCTGCACTGAGTCGAACGCCTTAGCAAAGTTCAGTACGCTACATCCACGGGGTATCCGTCCTCCATGGCGGCACTGGGGGTCTTCAATATTTTCCATCAGTTGTGACGAGCAGGATTTCTTCGGGAGAAACCTGTGCTGAGCACTGTGGAGCAGCCCTGTTTCGGAAAAGTGTTGAGAAGGTGATCCCAGGACCCGGACAATTGATTCTAGCACTTTGGATGGAATGGCTGTGAAGCTGACCGCTGACTGGACGGTAGCTTCTAGCTATACCTAGTTCCACTACAAGTTTGCGGCCGAAGCGATTTCAGCTAGCTGCATTGTATTTGCATTTTGCAATTGAACCTAAAATTCATCGTGATTTTTGTTTTGCGTGCTGTTATTATTAAAGCGCTTCGGCCGCAAACTAGGAGTGGAGCAAGCAACATATAGCCGGCTTCAGACGGTCGCCTTTCTTGTAAATGGGGATTATTTCGGCTTTCGCTGGTCTTCCACTTTGGGGGAAGACTTGCTGAGTCAATTGACTTCCTTAACAGTGAGCTCAGGGGCCTGACACTTGACAGGGACACCTGCAGACTCGCAGAGCACAGGGAATGGATGGAATTCTGTACCGGCGAGCTGGTTGGCCTCAGGGAAGCCAGCTTTGCCTCAACCTTCTGGGGGGAAACATCCTCCAGCGGGGGGCTGTTGAAGTTGCACACTGTCGCAGTGCAGTGTGGGTGAGGCTTGTCCCCTCTGTTGTAAATACATTGCTGAAGAACCTGATCAGGACATCAGCTTTTGCCTGGTTACTGGTTGCAAGGTGGATACAAGCCCTCCATTCTCATCCAGAAGATCTTTGATGTGGCTTCTGGTCCGGAGTCTTGAGCTGGCATACCTCCAGAAGAATTTGAGGTTTTGCTTGATGTCAGCAGCCAGCTAATGCTTGTGCTCCTTCCAGAGTTTCCTTGTCAGACCCCTCAGCTCATTCCTGCACCACACAAACTGGGCGTGGTCTAGTATGTCAGTGTGGTCTAGTATATCAGCGTGGTCCAGTATGTCAGGTGTAAAGAGTGGCGACCCAGGTAGAGTGGCATACTGCAAGGTAGTGTCCTGGGACCCATCCTGTTTATCGCAGCAGTGCAGTCGATGCCTATGGACATCAATAGCCCAGTCCTGATCTATGCAGATGATACCAAAGTGTATAGGCCAATCAAGAACAGTACAGATGCAGACTCATTTCAGCTGGATCTCAACACCCTAACTGCTTGGTCTGCTAGATGGCAGCTGCCATTTAACTGCACCAAATGTCACGATCATGCATCTTGGAGCCTCAAATCCTGAGCAAGAATATCACATGCTGGGGCACATGCTTGAAACAACAACCATGGAAAAGGATATCAGACTACAAATTGAGGAAAGTCTATAATTCCACAGCCAGACATCCTTGGTAGTGTCTAAAGGCTTCAAAACACTATGAATAATCAAGCAAACTTTCCTGATCCTTGATGAGATCACCTTGCCCCTGGTATACAAGACAATGGTACAACCTATACTTGAGTACAGTAACAGTGCTTGGGACCAGTTATGTGTGGAGACCAAGACAAGATTGAGAGAGTCCAGAGGTGCACAACTAAAATGGTAGCAGCTATCTGACACCTGCCATACCAAGACAGACTGAGGAGACTTTGTTTGCCAAGCCTGCATTATAGAAGAATGAGAGGAGACATGATCTTGGTGCACAAGATCACGACAAGAAAAATAAGAATAGACTCCTCAAGACTCTTTGCCCTGGCCCCAGCAGATCAAGGCACAAGAGGTCACACTCTGAAACTCTCCAAACCGGCAGCAAATAAGGTTATCCAACATAATTTCTTATCGGTCCATGTCATCAACCATTGGAATGGCCTACCAGAAGAAGCTGTCACAGCGCCCTCCACAAATGCGTTCAAGAACAAACTGGACAACCACTGGAAGGACAAGATGTTTAAACTAAGAGGAGAAACCTAAAAGTAGAGCAGGAAGCCACAGGCTATCCTTGCCTATATCGGATATCCTTTCCCGACATTCATAGAATAGTAGTGTGATCTAGTATGTATTAGATAGATATACACTTTTATTCTGGACATCAACATTACTCCATTTCAACAGGGCATCATTCATTCATTTTCATACAGCACATATCAGTCAGTCATATCAGCACATCAGTCAGCACATATAGATAATACTAGTGCTAACCTGTCCGCTCCACTGGACGATTAGCTGGCATCTCCGGGATGTAGGTATCCGCACCAATTCAGCACGTTAATAAATTGGACTGGAACTGCATAGGACAAAATTACCTATTACCCATCAAGGGATCACTGCCCCACCAACTCCATTTACTCTGGTGCGTCAGTGACTTATCCCATCTCCCACATATATCCTATGCATAGCTAGCTGGCATCTCCAGGATGGAGGTATCCACACCAATTAAGCATGTGAATTAACTGGGACTTTTAAACTGAATAAACTGAGTGGTGCCGGATAGACAGACAGACAGACAGACAGACAGACAGACAGACAGACAGACAGACAGACAGATAGACAGACAGACAGATAGACAGACAGACAGATAGACAGACAGATAGATAGACAGACAGACAGACAGACAGACAGATAGACAGACATACAGATAGACAGACAGGCAGATAGACAGACAGACAGATAGACAGACAGATATAAGCAGACAGACACAGACAGACGCTTATCACATAGTAATATAGATTATTCCATGTCTAAGAAATAATATTACCATACCTACTTCTGAAGGGAGGAATCGGCGCGTCTCTGCACGCCAAGGGTTTTCCCAGTATAACTAGACCTCTATACGCCTCTATACGGCCTTGAACTAGACAAACCACACGGTAGATCAAATACAAACCAGGGTATGGACAAACCAGGGTAATAGAACAACATAATAGAACGTAATAGACAAACGGGTACGGTTATATGGTAGCAGCGCTTCATCGGCATCAGGGGTGTGTCACTTCTATAGTGGCCAATAGGCCCGGCTCGGAGGGCGGGGAATCCCGGCGGTGACGTATGCAGGGGTCGGCGATGCTATTGGCTTGCGGCCGCGGTACGGTGGGCGGCTTGAGCGCCACGGGCGGGTAATTCAAGAAGTGTCTCGCACATTTATCGGGGGTGATCTTTTCGGTAGTCAGGTATCCATGGTCAGGTGCCGATTGGACAGCTACAAGAAGATACGTCTAAAGGTAAGCACAAGTCCTGTGCCAGGCAAGTGTCTTTTTCAGCTGTTCTCAGGTATCGTATCGATGACTATGTATCGATACCTGGGTCTAGTAAAATACAGGTATCGATGACTATGTATTTCACTGAGCTGCTCTTTATGGATGGTATGCCTACCTATTGATATACTATGACACAATAATTTCCCGGACATTATCACGTTACTAACCCCATGTACCAATATTGATGCGGAACAGAGATGTTTGTTTATTGGGGGTTTAGGGCGCGCCGACTCCTTGGGTCAATTTGCGCCCATACAGAGATGCAGAATGTGTATTTAGCGCGCGATGTGTGCTAACGTTCGTCGTTGTTCAGCGTTATAAACACATACGGATGTAGCGTCTACTAACTGATATTTTCAAGAGCACACGACATGCACGTGCGTCTGAGACGAGGGACGCGGCCGGAAGAAGGATGGAAAAGCACGCGGCCTGAATAAGAACATATTATAAGAGAAGTGCAAACGAATGATAGATTACGAGGATGATGAATATTAGACTATGCTATTTTAAACGAAGAACATTTGCGGTGGAGAATTACTGAAAGCGAAGAAATACATTAAATATATACATAATACATATGTATGCCTGTTGGCGGCGCTGCCGTCGCAGCGGCGGTGGCCCCCAGCCAGAGCGATGGCACTACAATACCCTCCCCCTAGCCGCGGACCGGAGGGGCGGGGCGAAACAGAACACATATGGTCACACGGAAGAGAAACGAGTATTTACAAGCGGAAACGCACACATTTGTACCCGGCACGGACAAGGGGAGGCACCGACACGTGCAACACACGGAAACGGGCAGGCGTGTTCACCACCAGACCAGACCTGGTACGGAGAATGGGGCGTGGCTGGTCGGGTGCGGCAGGTGGCGGGGGCGGGGCGGGCGGCGGTGGGACCGGCGGGGGCGGAGCGGGTGGCGGTTGGGCTGGCGGGGGCGGGGCGTGCGGTCGCTGATCTGGCGCCGCGGAACGCGGCGGCAGCAGGAGCAAGCAGTCCTCATCCTGTTCGAAGTCGTCCGTCGCCGACGCCGCGCGGCGTGTAGCCGGGTCTTGAGGCGTCGATGTGTCTGGCATGTCGAGGTGGGCGGGCTTGACGCGGTCAAGCGAGACCACGTCATGCCGGTTCCCGCGGTCCACCGTCATCGTTTTCGCGCTGCGAGCCAGGACCTTGAACGGTCCGTCGTACGGGTGCTCCAGGGCTCGTTTGATGGCGTCATGCCGCACAAAAACGTGCTGGCGTCCTGTAGCGCGCGCGGCACGTGCCCCGAGGGCTTCGGCGCGCGCGGGGGGACGCAGCGGAACTGTCGCATGGCGGCTCGAAGGGCGGCGGCGTATGACGCCGGGTCGGCGGCGGGCGTGACCGGCCGGGGAGCGAGGTACTCTTCCGGCAGGCGGAGCGTCGTGCCGTAGGTGAGCTCCGCAGCGCTGCATCCCAGGTCCGTTTTGAGAGCTGACCGGATGCCTAGCAGTACGGCAGGCAGAGCGGTGGTCCAGCTTCGGCAGTCCGACGCGCGCAGTGCTGCCTTTAGCTGTTGGTGGAACCGCTCCACCATACCGTTGCTCTGCGGATGATAGCTGGTCGTCCGTTGCCGGTCGCAGCCCAGCAGGGTCGACAGCTCTTTCCACATGCCTGATTCGAACTGGGCGCCGCGGTCTGTCACGATGTAGCTCGGAACACCGAACCGGGACACCCAGCCGCTGACGAACGCGTGGGCGACCGTCGACGTGCGCGTGTCGGCCAGCGGGATCGCCTCCGGCCAGCGCGTGTAGCGGTCCACGCAGGTCAAGAGGTGCGTGAAGCCGGTCGAAGGCGGCAGTGGGCCCACGATATCGATGTGGACGGCGTCGAACCGGTCGTCAGGAGCTAGGAAGACGCCCACTGGCGTCTTCGTGTGCCGGTGCACCTTAGTCCGCTGACAGGGGATGCATGACTGCGCCCACCGTCGGATGTCGCGCCGCATTCCAGGCCAGACGTACCGGCGGGCGATGAGCTCATGCGTGGCGCGGACACCTGGATGGGCCAGTCCGTGCAGCCGACGGAACACGTGCCGGCGGAGAGGCTCCGGGACCCACGGCCGGTCGACGCCTGTTGACGTCGATCAGCAACGTCCGTTCGCTGCTGAGCTTCATCTCACGCAGCTGGAGGCTGTGGTCCGACGCGCGGAAGCTGAGCAGCTCCGCGTCGGCAGCCTGCGCGTCGGCCAGTGCTGTGAGGTCGTCCAGCGGTGGCTGTGGAGAACGAAGCAACGCCACCGTCCGTGACAGCGCGTCAGGCACCACATTCTCTCGCCCGGGCACGTGGCGAACGTCGGTCGTGAACTGCGCCACGTAGTCCAGGTGGCGCGTCTCCCGCGGCGAGTGACGATCGGTGCAGTTTCCGACGGCGTGGACGAGGGGCTTGTGATCGGTATACACAATCAGCTCCCGGCCCTCGACAGCGTGACGGAAGTGCCGGATAGCGAGGTACACCGCCAGCAGCTCCCTGCCGAACGTGCTGTACCTCGTCTCCGTTGGTGTCAGCATCTTTGAGAAGAAGGCTAGAGGCTGCCACTCGCCTCCGTGGTGCTGCTGGAGGACGGCGCCAACTCCCGTGTCGGACGCGTCGACGTGGACATTCAGCGGCGCGGTCGGCACCGGGTGAGCCAGCAACGTGGCGGAGGCCAGCGCGCGTTTGACGCTGAGGAACGCTTCGTCGGCGGCGTCCGTCCACGTCACCAGCTTCGTCCGTTTCCCGCCAGGGAGTTTGTCCAGCAACTGATGCAGTGGGCGAAGGAGTGTTGCGGCGTTCGGCACGAAGCGGTGGTAGTATGTTGCCATGCCAGCGAAGCGTCGCACCTGCTGCTCGTTTGTCGGTCGCGGGAACTCGGCGATGGCTGTCACCCGGTCCGGCAGTGGCGTGATGCCGTCGGCCGATACCTCGTGTCCGAGGAATCGGAGCCGTGGAGCGCCGAGGACGCACTTTGGTTTGTTTACCAACACGCCATAGTCCTGCAGGCGTCGCAGAACCTGG
Source organism: Chirona hameri (assembly GCA_036785665.1). NCBI lineage: Eukaryota > Metazoa > Arthropoda > Thecostraca > Balanomorpha > Balanidae > Chirona > Chirona hameri. The sequence continues at coordinate 41,126 of JAXIVJ010007797.1, forward strand.
CGCAGGTGGCTGAAGTGATCTTCGAGAGTCGCGCTGGCGATAAGTATATCGTCAATATACACAAACAGGCGGGGAGCTCCCCCGAAGCACCTCGTCCATGAAGCGCTGGCACGTTTGGGCAGCATTGCACAAGCCGAAGAGCATGCGCACAGCCTCCCAAAGGCCGAAAGGCGTAGTGATGGCCGTCTTCGGGATGTCGGCCGGCTCCACCGGAATCTGGTGGAACGCCCGAGCCAGGTCCAGTTTGCTGAAGAAGCGGCAACCGGCGAGGTGGGCGTTGAAATCCTGGAGATACGGCAGCGGGTAACGATCAGGTACAGTCACCTTCTTTAGTGCCCGGTAGTCTCCGCATGGTCGCCACTCGCCTGGGGTCGCCTTGGGCACCATGTGCAGCGGGGCCGCCCAGCTGCTGTCCGACGGCCGGACGACGCCCTCAGTGGGCATGCGCTCAAACTCCCGGCGTGCGACGCGCAGGCGGTCGGGAGCGAGGCGGCGCGGCCGAGCGAAACACGGCGGCCCGTGAGTCCGTATGTGGTGCGTCACGCTGTGCGGCACCGGTACCGCGCCCGGCGGTCCGTTGGTGACGGTTGGGAACTCCTCCCACAGCCCGTCGAGCGGTCCTTTAACGAGCTCCAGGCGGCGCAGTCCAGCCAGCTGGGCGATGGACGCGATACCAGCCGCACATATGTCGCCACTGGTTGACCGGAGCACACGCTCGCCCATGTCGACCGTCAGCTGGTAATGGGCCAGGAAATCGGCGCCGAGGATTGGTGACGTCACGTCCGCGACCAGGAAACTCCACGGGAATCGACGGTTGGCGAGAGTCACGACGTGCTCCACGTAGCCCTGGGTGGCGACGGAGCTGCCGTTAGCAGCGGTGAGGCGCGGAGTTGCAGTGGCGTCGATGCTGCAGCCCGGCGGCAGTTGGCTGGGCGGCAGCACGCTGATCTGCGCGCCGGTGTCGACCATCAGCGTCAGGAGTCCGTCCCTGACGTGGAGTAGCGGTGCCAGCTGTGCGCGGCCTTTGGGCGGCACCGCGTCCCTCAGGCCGAGTCGTTTCCCGCCGGCCAGGAGCACGGCGGCTGACAGTTGTGGGCGTCCGCGCCAAACCGGTAGTGGTAGTAGCAGAGGTGTTGTTGTTGTTGCTGCTTGCTGCTGCTGTTGCGGCACTGCCGGCCGTGATCGGGACCGTGGGCGCCAGGCGCGCTGCGAGCTGCCGGAACGGGGTTCTCGGTCCCGGAACCCGGCCTCTAGACGGCTGACTGCAGCGGTGAGCGAAGCCACCATGCTGCACAGTGAAGCCACGGTCCCGGCTTCGGCAGGGCCGGCGGCTGCGGCGACTGGCGGGCCGGCGGCTACGGCGGCAGGGGTCAGCGACCGGGCGGCCGCGCGGGCCGGCGGCTCGGCCGCAGGGACCGGCGGGCCGCTTTCACCGGCGCTGACGGCGTTGATAACGGCGGGGCTGGTCGCAACCATGAAGCGGTCCGCCGCCGTGGCCAGCTGGTCCAGTGGAGAGTCCTCCACGAGCAGCGACAGCGCAGCGCGGGCGGCCTGAGGCAGCCGCTGCAGAAACAGCGTCCGGAGCAATTCGCTGTCCTGGGGCACATCTGCCGCGGCACCGAGCTCGGACCTCATCCGGAGGAGGAGCTGCAAGGGTCGCTGATCTCCTAGCTGCTGGTGGCGGAGAAGTTCTGTGAGTCGCGTAGCGCGCGACTGCGCCAGGCGGCTTTTCAGCGCAGCCGTCAGCGCGATGTAGCTGGGCGCCTTGGCGGTCACCACATCGCGAACCTGTGCCGCAATAGCCATGGGCAGGTTGGCCACGAGCAGGTCAAATTTTACCGTGTCGTCGGCGATTCCGGCGACACGGCACGCACAATCAATTTGCGCCAACCATAGTTCGATCTCGTCTGCCGAGAACGGTGGCAGACGGAACGCCGCGTGCGGACGCGCTGGTCCGTCACGGTCGGCGGCGGCGGCTCCGGCTGGCCGGCGGTCGCTTCGCCTTCAGCCATTGTTGCGCACTTTCACTGGTCACGTTCGGGGTCACCACTTTAGCGCGCGATGTGTGCTAACGTTCGTCGTTGTTCAGCGTTATAAACACATACGGATGTAGCGTCTACTAACTGATATTTTCAAGAGCACACGACATGCACGTGCGTCTGAGACGAGGGACGCGGCCGGAAGAAGGATGGAAAAGCACGCGGCCTGAATAAGAACATATTATAAGAGAAGTGCAAACGAATAATAGATTACGAGGATAATGAATATTAGACTATGCTATTTTAAACGAAGAACATTTGCGGTGGAGAATTACTGAAAGCGAAGAAATACATTAAATATATACATAATACATATGTATGCCTGTTGGCGGCGCTGCCGTCGCAGCGGCGGTGGCCCCCAGCCAGAGCGAAGGCACTACATGTACAGCATGCTACGTGTGCATATTTGCATTGCGGACATCTACTTCCACTATAATGACGAAACGTATAGTCCTACATCTAAATGTGGTATACAATTACTTGAAGAATGAAGAACGTACAGTGCTTTGCGTCAAGGATATATGGGCTATTACTGAGCTACCTTTGGATTTATTGAGTGGAAAACTGCGCTAGAAGGCTGAAATGTAATTACCCACTTAGTTTGTATGTGTATCAAAGTGTGTGTGTGTGTGTGTGTGTGTGTGTGTGTGTGTGTGTGTGTGTGTGTGTGTGTGTGTGTGTGTGTGGTGCGTGCGTGCGTGCGTGCGTGCGTGCGTGCGTGCGTGCGTGCGTGCGTGCGTGCGTGCGTTGCGTGCGTGCGTGCGTGCGTGTGTGCGTGAGTGCGTGCGTGCGTGCGTTCGTTCGTGTGTGTGCTTGTGTTATGCCAATAACACGTGACGAAACTGTAACGAGAAGATGAAACAAATGTTTATTCTTGTATCAATCAATAGACTAACTCATGCGACAGCCCGAACCCGGGACCGCACACTGTGCCCGACCGTACCTTACCGCGACCCTGCGCGTCTCCCCGCGCCTCGCCGACACCGCGACGGCGGAAACACCGTCTGCCGCCGCACGTGCAGCCGCACGTGCGGTACTTCGCGGGGCACTTCCGCCCCGCGCGGCCAATACACAATAATCACTACACCCTCCCCATGATCTCAAAGATCATACACAATCACACCGACACTAATCATACATCGACCACCAATTCACAAGCGCTATACCTACACCAACTCAAGCATCGTCTGCACAACACAGGCGCTGCGGAGGCTGTCGGTTGCGCTCGCTCCGTCGCAGAGGCGGATCTTGTGGAGCCGGTTCATCACCACCGGCGGCATCGCTACACGACTCTAAGTCCACATCCTCGCGCGCCGGGACGTACAGCGGCGGTGCGTCGCTGGCTCGACTGCTGGAACAGTCACTGTCTGCCGCCACTCCGTCGTGGCGCCGCCGCAGGCACCGCACGTGCCACGGCAGTCCGTCGACTTCCACCACCTGTGTAGACACGGTGCCGGTCACCACCCCCCTCCGAGACGGCTCTGTGCACCGCGCTCCCCGCCGCCTCACCCACACGGCGTCGCCCACCTCGTAGGCCACAGCGGCGCCGGGCGGCGCGATGTCCGGCTCAGCTCCGGCGCGCTCCGGCACCGGCTGATCAGCGGCCGGCCGCACACAGTCGCGCACCGTATATCTGTACAGTCCCCCGGCAGGGGAGCTCGCCGCGTTACTCCCGTCACGGGGCGTCACATTGTACAGATGTACAGCCTCCGAAATCGAGCAGCGTTTCCGGGCGGCAATCACTTTCACAGTCCGATGCACACGCTCCACAATCCCGTTTCCGCCCGGCTCGTACACCGCCCGAAACCGCAGCTTTACTCCCCACTTAGCAGCGAACGCAGCGAATCGCTGACTGCGGAAGACGGTGTCGTTATCCGCCAAGATCTCCACTGGTGCCCCACGCTCGAGGAACAGCTGCTCGAGGTGGCTGGCGACCTCGTTGGCGTCTGCATGGCGCAGCGGGCGCCACACACAGAAACGAGACGGCCCACAGTCGATGATGGAGAGGTGGCTTTGTCGCTGATGATGTGTGACGTCGATGGCGATGCGTTCCCACGTCTCGACCACGCCGAGCGAGCCGTGGTCCCACTGTGTAGGGGCCGGGTCGATAGAAGAGCACACATCACACTTTCCTACGACACTCCGCACTTCGGAGCGTGAAATATTCCTCGACACATCGCGCCGCGCGAAATACAGGGTCCGTCGGATCCCAGGGTGGCCCGCCCGCTCGTGCACTTCTGCGATCGCCGCACGAGTCTCAGCCACATCGCACGCCCTCTCACCGGCACCGCACACCGCACGGCCCTCACACGCTCCGCGCGTGCTGTCATCACACACCGTGCGATCTTCAGGCCCACCGCACAGCACACGGCCCTCACACGCTCCGAGCGTGCTGTCATCACACACCACGCGCTCGTCCGCGCCCTCGCTACGCAGCCACTCCTTGGGGACTCGTGTCAGGGCGTCCGCCCGATTTTCCGCCGACCTCACCAGCGTGACGGACAGCGTCAGCCGGAGCTCCTCCACCAGCTGTCGGATGATGTCTACCCGGCGTCGGATCAACATCTCGGCTTGAGCCTTCGTCCGTAGCCGCGCTCGGCCGCTGAGGGCGTCGTCAATCCACCGGTGCACGGTGGCAGAGTCCGTGCGGAGGTCAATGACCTTCACGCCCCAGGCGATCGCCATGTTGACACCGCGAACGGCGGCGTCCAACTCGGCCATGTTGATGTGCAGCGCTGCAGAGTCCTCGCCGCGTAGCCAACAGGCGTCCTCCACGATGCCGTCATCCGGTGTCTCGACGACAACTCCTGCGGCGATCGAGCTGGCGTCGACCCAGATGATGGCGCTGTCGCCGGAGAAGCACCACGGGCCGCGCGCTGGGTCAGCAGCTGACAGACGGTCCGCCACGGCCGCGATCTGTCCTCGCAGCGCCGCGTCGTCAGCGACATCATCCCAGCCGCGGGTGACAGCATTCACCCGCCGTTTGAGCCACGCTACGGCCGGCCGTAGCCAGCCGCAGACCGGCAGGTGCGCCACCAGCTGACCACACCAAGAGAACACGGCGCGGCGGGTCACTTGTTCGGGCGGCACCGCGACGCCGTTGTCGCGCGTCCACCGCAGCGCGCCGGCCTCTCGCCGCACACGCAGGCCGAGCAGGCGCGCGCCGTCCGCAGCCCGCTGCGGTGGCTTGCACTGAAGGCCGAACCGGGCGAAGTGCCGCACGACTTGGTCCGCGCTGACGATGTCCTCATCGACCAGGAGGTCGTCCACATACGGGAGTACCGCACGTTCGATGTCTGTGTCCTGCGCCAGCACTGCACGGACGACGGCCTTCATGATCATGGGAGCGACATTCAGTCCAAAGCCGAGCCGGGTGAGGCAGTAGCGCTGCCCTCGGACGATGACGGTTTGGAACGGCCACAACCGTCTTTCCAGACGGAGCTGCAGGTAGGCTTTGCGCAGATCAACGACGGCGGTGCGCTCCCCGTGGCGACGCCACTTCCTCATTTGATCAGCGCAGACGTCCGCGTCCGCCGTGTGAGCCGTTACGAAGCCGTTTAGCTCCCTGTAGTCCAAGACGGGACGCACCTTGGCCTGGTTGTTTTGTCGCACTGCCATCAGCGGCACCAGCCCGCGCGGTGGCCCGTCCGCCTGCTCGTCGTACGGGAGGAGCCAGCCATTGGCGATCCACGCGTCGATCTCACGGTCGAACTCTTGCCGCGCGGTCGGAGCGATCCCGTACTGTGCTACCCCGTTCGTCAGGCAGTCAGGCCCGGCCCCGTTCGCCCACTTCCACGCGACGGTCCACTCACGTCGATCCGCGTCGAAGCGTGCCGTGAAGTCTGCAGCGTCGACCGCGGGCGGAGGGCGCCAGGCAGCACCGCAGAACCGCACGTCAGACGGCGCCCGCACACTTATGCCTCCCAGCGCTGAGATGCCGGACATACCGAGGAGCAGGTCCACTCCCATCGGCCGATCTTCCAAAACCAGCACCTCGAGCCGCGCCTGCTGACCGGTCAAAGTCCGCACGTCGATACTGCCCACCCCGGCACAGCAGAACTGATCGCCGCTCAGCGTGGTCACACTGATTCGGCGCGGGCGCCACCGCCGGCAGCACCTGGCATACACGAGCGTGTCTGTACAGCCTGTGTCTATCAGCGCACTGCACTGCCGATCGCCGATCAGCACGGAAATCACAGGCAGGGTGCCGCCGGTCACTGCGCGGGAGACGACGCCGGCGCTGACTCGCCATCTCCCGAGGCGTTTCCCGGCGTGTTACGAGGGCAGGACACGGAGATGTGGCCTACCTCTCCGCACGTCCAGCAGCGCCGCTTCGGCCAGCGAGTCAGGCGCGGCGGTCCGGCACGCGGGCGCGGGTTACCGCGCGGCGCCGCCGCCGCTGCCGCCACCGCCGCGACGCACTCATCGCTGAGTACCGCGCGCGAGCGAGCCAGCACGCCGGGCAGATCGAGGCCTTCCGCCCTGCTCCCGGCCCGAATGGCATGCCGGACAGAGTCCGGCAGCCCGGAAACAAACGCACAGACCAGTGCGCGATCCGGGACACCTCCAAACAGGGCCGCAAGGCGCCGGAGGGCGGCCAAGAACACATCCGGAGACTCTCCCGGCTGGAGACGGCGGCTCGAGAACGCGTCAAACGCGGCGAACTGGTCGAGGGCGAATGCCGCATACAGGGCATCACGCACAGCCTCCAGCGATCCGCGGCTTTCAGCTGGCAGCTGGGACCAGACGGCGAAGGCGCCACCCGTCAGCCGCAGCGGCAGCACCGACGCCAGCGACACCCCACGGAGTTCACACAGCAGCTGGGCTCTTTCGTACCACTCAACTACATCTGTCGAACCGTCATATTCAGCAACGATCCGCACGTCGAACGCTGACATCACCGACGCCGGCTGGGCACTCACCACGGTAGCGTCTGTCAGCCCAATCCTCACTGCGTCGGCGCCCGCCACAGGCACTGTCGACATGATGCTTGAGTTGCGTCCGAGCGAAGGCCGAAATAGCTTGTAACGAGAAGATGAAACAAATGTTTATTCTTGTATCAATCAATAGACTAACTCATGCGACAGCCCGAACCCGGGACCGCACACTGTGCCCGACCGTACCTTACCGCGACCCTGCGCGTCTCCCCGCGCCTCGCCGACACCGCGACGGCGGAAACACCGTCTGCCGCCGCACGTGCAGCCGCACGTGCGGTACTTCGCTGGGCACTTCCGCCCCGCGCGGCCAATACACAATAATCACTACAGAAACCCAATCCTGGAACTAGTAAATTCGGTCACTCAAGCTTGTATGCTCATTCAGTATGTGTGTAGGTACGTCACGTTCGCATGCACCTATCTTTCCAGGAAGACTTAAAGGAAATAGTTCACCTTGGAATTGTTTTACCAAACACGATTTGATGATATTTGTTAATACAATGTATTTTTATATTGTCAAAAATGGCCTTATATCGCGCCGATTCAGGACAGAAGGCCGCAAATTATTATTGTTTATCAAAACTATATGCATACTCCGAGTCAGAGCCCTAACGTCACGCGAATGAACAAAAAATGGTTTAGCCAATCAGATTCGAAAGTAGTCGCGTACGGATAGACTCGCATTAGAGATGTGCCAACCGGCGGCCGGCGGTTCGCTTGCTGCAAGCTGATTGGCTGACGGTATAGTCTCTGCCCGGGCTAGAACCAGTACAACATTATTTCGCCAGCACCGCATTCCTTCGCCAAACAATAAAATATATTCGGCTGGAAAGTCTTTTCCGTCAAGCAAACTTGCAGATAGGGGTTTCCCAACACGGGCTACAAAACTGCTATCTCAGTTTAAAACTAATGTTGAAGGTGAACTATTTCCTTTAACACTCGTTTAGTATTAATCAATATGTTAAAGGGGTTTCCGTCCACCACTGACTGGTCCAAAGCGTCAATTTACTTTCCTGGCTCTCATTTTATTGATGTGATGTTAATGATTGATCGTAATTCGTATCCCTACTACGCGGCCGGGTATACCGAAAGACGTCCCCTGTCAATCGCTGCCTACACCCGTCTCCCCCCTCCCGCACGCCGGTCCCGGGCGGCCGGCCCTTGCGTACGTCACAATAGACCGCGCGCCGAACGCCACCGAGGCGCTGGACAAGCTGGACCCTCCATCGGCATAGTGTTATGCCTATTTGGCGGTTATGAGACATGATGCCAGACATTGTCTTGTGCTCATTGGTCCTCTTTTGTTTCATTTGTTTGTAAACAAAGCCTTATGTACTAGTAGCTCCGTCCAAAGTAGCAAATATGATGACGTCAGGGGAACGTAACTATCGAGCCCATTGACATCGAGCCGTTCGAGCTTGCGTTGTTCTTGCGACGGCAGGCAATGGTCGGTCCCCAACTCGCTTTACCATTGGCAGAGAGTAATGACGAAATGGGGCCAAGATGGACATGATTCTAGGATAGCAAGGACTATCCCTGTTCTGAAAGCAGTCTCTTCGTGTTGATCATCGGTGGTGGGTGGTGGCCGCGTTCCAAGGCCATAGAGACTGCCGTGTTCAGTGTTGGGCAAGTGCACATGATATGGGTAGACAACTTCTTTCTTGAAATATGATCCTTCAGTAGACTGTAGAAGCCCAGCGGCCAGCAGTGAATCAACGCCAAAGTCAAGTAAGGGCTGGGCGAACTTTGAGGGCGTACATGCTGAGGAATATCCGAAAGAATGCTCCAATAAGTGTTTTAATTCTGACTCAGAATGTGGCATCATATTCAGATTTGGAATGGTATCAATCTATCACTGGCGGATTCAGGGGGGGGGGGGCAAAGGGACCATGCCCCCAAACCACCTGTAATTGGCGCAAATTTGACAGATTTACTGATATAGAAGAAAATCTAAGCAACTTTTACTTAAGAAAATAAGCAATAAATCAGCTATTAATGCATAAGCAAGCAAAATCTGATGAGTTTGCATAATTGTGGGAGACTGGGATCCCCCCCCCCCTACCACCACCATCTGTCCCCCACCACCTGTACCCCCCCCCCCCAAACCACTGTTCTGGATCTGCCAATGCAACCTGTATCTCATTGCAGGTGTCTCAAATCTAGCACACCTCATCACTGGTGATTTCACAATGACAATCACCATCACATAGACAGCAAATAATTGCAGCTCTGCCTCTTGATGCCAACTGCTTTTACTCACCGATTTTTAGAAGCCATATAGGACTGCTTCGTGTTTTATTGTCAGTCATGGTGCTCTGGTATCCCACATTGACATGAGAAATCCAGGTACAAGCACCAGAACAGCCATGATCTATAAGTCCTTGCTCTTGGTGTTGAGCGTCACAGTTACTCTGTTAGAGTGTGCCTTATCATGTGTCATTCTCATTTTTTTTAATGTATTCCAACCTACACTGTATTGCATTGCTGCATTGCATTGTGGTGTCCATCTCATAATATGCCTTTTGTGTCCCTGTCACCCCGTCACAATGTACAAATTTGATTCCTCCACCAGGCCTCTGCTGACACCATGACCTGAGCGGCTGACGCTGACGCTGAGCTGGCACCAGGCCTGGTGGCGTCAGTGTTATCAGAGAGCCACCGTTGAATGTCCACTCTATGACCCTGTGACTCTGTGACTCTGTGACCCTGTGACCCTGTGACTCTGTGACTCTGTGACCCTGTGACTCTGTGACTCTGTATTCCGGACTGTTAGACTGCTGCACACTAACAGGTTTGACCAATCAGGACACAATGGGTCGGCCTCGCACAGAGACCAAGGTATCTTCATCCCTTCTTCTGTGGATGCTCAGACGTGTTTCACTGTCGCTCCCGAAATATACCAAATCCATCAGAAGTCAAGATGTGTTAACAATCAAACCGGACGATAGCACCAGACAGTGCTACAGGGTATTGTATTTTATATTGTATTCCAACCTTTTATCCTGGACCATAGGCCAGGGAACTAGTTATGTTGACAGCAGGTTTCTGTCTGTTCCAGCTCCACAGCCATGGCACTGCACATGAAGAAGAAGTGCTCTGCGCAGCTGGTGCTGCATCTCATCATCGGCATCTGTCTGGTTCTGGTGCACATATTCCAATCGTGCGTGCTCAACTACTACATCATCTCCCGCGCCAAGGACTCACTGAAGGCCTACTTCTGGTTCGCTGCCGACTTGGTCATCCTGTTCCTGTTCATCGGCTCGCTGGCGATCGCGCACCGCTACCTGCACTACAAGCGCCGCGACCGCACCGGCCAGTTCCCCTACTCGCCGAAAAGGCTGATCCCGCGCTACCCGCGCTCCAAACTGGGCATCCTGCCGCTAAGCTATGTGGCGTGGCTAGTGTACGCCACAGTGGTGGTGGCCAAGGTGGTGGTGATATTCATGTCGGAAATCCCCAACATGCTGCAGCCCACCGACTGCTGGGGCCCGCAGCTGCTCAAGCTCGCCATCGCGTCCTCCGGTGCTGTGTTCATGCTGCTGGTGGAGGGCCACCACGACGCCGAGCCGACGTCGGCGCGCAACACCTACATCCGTCTGTTGTGCGGCTCCACCGCCTACGAGATCATGGACTCGGTGCAGTTCCTCAGCCTGCTGATCCTCTCCGACAGCCACATCGTGATGACGTTCACGCTGGAGAACACGGTGCTCGTGCTCTCCGCCGTCAACTTCCTGCTCCCCACACTGACGCTGTACAAGCTCAGCCTGACCGACTTCGGCCTGGAGACGGGCTCGCCGTTCGTCATACTCCTCTACAAGCTCCTGCATCTGTTCCTCATCAACTTCGCCTACATGGTGATCCGCATCAAGCTCTGGGTCTCCCTCGGCGGCGACATATCGATGTTCCTGATGAAGAACATCCTGGGCATCTTCACGACGCTCTATTCGCTGTACCCGACACTGCTGCAGCTCTGCGAGTCCTGCCGGCGTGCGCCGCCGCAGAAGCCGGATGACCTAGAGCTGGATGAAGTGCAGAGCGAGGCGCTGAGCCGGCCCGCTGCGGTGCCGGTAGGAGGTCAGGCAGCGGCGCCGCTCTGAGGTCAGACGCGCACGGGTCGGCCCGGCGACGGGTGTGAGTGGTCGACACGCGGAATTTGATGCTGGAATGACGGCAGAGGGAGTCAGAGTCCAGGTCACTCGAGGCGGATGACGCTGCCGGGAGGTGGTCACAAGAGTGTGGCTCTCCTGTGAGAAACTCGGGGCAGTGGACTCCGCCGAGAACCGGCGGAGAACCCGCCGGGAACTCGCGGAGAACGCGGCGGATAGTGCAATGTTACTAGCCGAAGGTTGGTTTAGCGGATTATTACAACTCATTTGGTGACGGACAGAGTGGAAAGCAGGGCATCCTCTCTTTGACATCCTCTCTTTCATCGGTCGTACCCCGATCCGATGATGATAGTGCGACTCAGACTTTCACAAGCCATATACTGAAGCAAAATAAGCTTGTCGGTGAAGTTGACCTGATGTGTCGCCCTGGCGTGTTAGGAGGGGTTGTGTCGCCCGTCCTAAACCCTGGCCTGGCTCCATCGGTACCGTTGTCCTCTGGGTACTGCTGGCGGCCGACTCTGGACGAACAGGGTCGTGAGGGTGAATGGAGGCTGGTGGCTCACCGTCCCCACCCGGTCTCGGGTTACGGAGGACCTGGAATCATCACCGGCTGTCTTCTTCACGTCGTCCGCACATCGCTGTCGAGGCCAGTACGCCGGCTGGGTGAGTTGGTGTGTGCACTGAGTGTGGAACATTCATGTGGATGGCGTTAGGATGGCTTGTGTCAAGGTGTATGTGGGGAGGGTGAGGTAGGACGGTTTCTGATGTGGCGGTGTGCAGCTCTCACGCGCGTCACGATGGAGTTCGAGCTTCTGGGACCGGCTGGGCTGGGCTCAATCATAATGTTATCGTCACTGACTCGTCACACGCGCTAGCGAACATTAGTGTCGCACGTATTGTGGGGCACCACATCGGTTGTGCCAAGATCTGATACTTTAAGTCTGGGTAGCTGTCGGGCTAGCTTGCATACCTTGCATCTGATTTCTCACTGGCACACAACACGTTACTAGTCGCAGGTAAACCATGACACAAGTCCATCTTGTGGGATATTCGCCGGATGTCATTTGTTGGGAGAGTGGGCCATTACTCGAGTACAGTAAGATGCTGCTGCTCCTGCCATTCTGTCTCCAGGATCAATTTCGCGGCATTCCACTCATCCTTGCTCACCGTCGCGTCTTTTGCCCGGGCTTTCAAATGTATAATAGATGCAGGTCGCTTATAATGTGACATCCGATCTAGACCCAACTTCATCGCTGCAAAATAGCCCGCTGTGTGCCAGTGGGTGACTGAAGTCATCTGAAGTCATCTAAAGTCATCTTCACTCGGGCGGGGTAGTCCTTTTACTGTAGCTGCTGCCGTCCCAAGTTTCTTTACTAGTCACATTTTGCATACAAGTCACACTCAAGTCACAAAGTCACAAGTCCTCGTTTATGATCGTTCTGGTGGATCAGTAGGATCGCTGTCAACTTTATTGGGAGTGTGCATGCCACAGACTTCATGGGTCCTTGTGGAAGCTTCTATATATGTGCTTGCTGTTGTGGAACCTTTAGTTTGGTCGTGAATAGCAGGTGGTATGTAGAACAGTCGCCAAGTAATTGACGTATGCAAGGCCCGAAGCTGATACGGTTTATGCTAGTAAAATAATCGCTTCTTTGTTCACCGCTCTATATAACCATAACTGGCGATACTTCTGAGTCTTCAAATCACTGTATTTTTCAGCTGTCGTTATCCTTCCTTAATGTTGAAAAGGAATGCTCATCTTCTAGATCCTATCTGTTAATGGTATCATTTGCTTTCTGGCTGATCTTTCAATGTCTTGCAGCGATGCTGCTCACGTCACTCAAGTACACACGATGCGATGTATATTATCTTGACCAATGCTTAGTGTCAGTATTTGAGCGGGATTCAGATTCATCATTGCCATGCACCGATATGATGTAGACGAAAATAGAAACGGCTCGATAGCATGATTATATGAGTTACCTACTCTGTCTTAGAATGAAAGATGACATGGTGGTGATATAGAATCTCGTGAGTATACACTTCCGCTGCTGTAATAATGATGATATTCTGGTTCGATGTTTGCGGTTTATTTTAGTAGGCATTTATATGTGTATCCTATATATGTATGTATTGTTGAACATCTTGGACGTCTTTGAATGCGTAGCTGACATTGGGAACCACATGGGGTGGACGACCTTCGCCTCTGTCGTTTTTGCCTCGCTTATATATGGCACATTCTGCCCTAGAATGGGATTGTTTTTATTCAGGCTACAAAAAGACAGTCGGCACAGCCAGGATTGCTTCAGGATTTCAGTTTATTCGCCAACTATGTACCAAAGACGACTCAAGAACCCGCGCCCCGATGTTTTTTGGTGGACTCGATGGGTGAAGTGTCGTGTGCGTTGTCGGCAACGTTAAGACTCACTGTGTGATATATGGACACGCTTAGTATGCTGTGTGCTGACTGGCGTTATGCGTGTGTGTGTGCTCGCGAAGTGGTCTCTCGTAGCTGGCGCTCTATACCGAGGTCTACAGTGGTACCTTTGCTCACTGAATAGGTCCGGTGTGAGCGTGGAAGAGGAGCTGAGGTGTCCAGATTCCTCGTGACCACGCCCCGCTCAGACGCCGCTCCATGGTGTGATATGTATTGTTCAACTCGTCCGCGCCCGACGCCGGCGCGCGGCGCAATGCTTCAAAACATCACACAATACATGTGACCCGACCAGTCGTCACGTTTGAGGAGGCGAACGGAGGGAACAGGATGGAGGGCATTGCGTTATCGGGTTGGAAAACTATTTCGTGTGTTGGGTTTTTCACACACCCAGTCGTCCTTGGGTTTTTCCGCCGACTAGTCACAAAAAGGATCTCAGTGGAACAACAATCGATATTCGAGCGACACCGTGAGCCCATCTAATGTGCCAGAAACGTCTGGTGTAACCATTACAAGGTCATGTCGAGGCGGGGCCGGCCCAGACGCGTTAGCAGCAGCGCGCAGCTCTGACACCGAGCAAACGTCACACAGGCTCACCAGAGTCGCAGAGCCACATCGGCAAACGACATGTCGACCCTTACATGCACGGAGTACACAGCCGTCTTAGATATGCATAGCAGTGTGCCTGGGTCGTTTTAGAGGACGTCACTTACGAAGAGCGGGAGCGAGATTGAGATCAGTTGGGAGGGAGGGAGGGAGGGAGGGGAGGGAGGGATGGAGGGAGGGGGAGAGAGAGAGAGAGAGTAGAGAGAGAGAGAGAGGAGAGAGAGAGAGAGAAGAGAGAGAGAGAGAGAGAGAGAGAGAGAGAGAGAGAGAGAGAGAGAGAGAGAGAGAGTGAGAGAGAGAGAGAGAGAAGAGAGAGAGAGAGGAGAGAGAGAGAGAGAGAGAGAGGAGAGAGGTGAGAGAGAGAGAGAGAGGAGAGAGAGAGAGAGAGAGGATGAGAGAGAGAGAGAGAGAGAGAGAGAGAGAGAGAGAGAGAGAGAGAGAGAGAGAGAGAGAGAGAGAGAGAGAGACGAGAGAGAGAGAGACGAGAGAGAGAGAGAGAGAGAGAGAGAGAGACGAGAGAGAGAGAGAGATGAGAGAGAGAGAGAGGAGAGAGAGAGAGAGAGAGAGAGAGAGAGAGAGAGAGAGAGAGAGAGAGAGAGAGAGAGAGAGAGAGAGAGAGAGAGGGTGGGTGGGTGGGAGGGAGAGGGACGTCCCTGTGCTCGGCGTTGGTAAACATACGCGTAACTGAAACTTATGATAAACATCGGTCGTCTGGGTGGTGTGGCCTTGTGGATATATGTAGGTTGGAACAGAATGACGGTGGTGTCTCGTATCAGTCACATGGAACTTTAGCCTGCTTTTTACGTCCTCCCGGGGTTCGACATGCAGTGTTTGAATAGGCGGAATCATACCGAGAAATGGGCGGAAGATCCAAGACACAATGGCGAGATCATGCGATGATAAAGCCGCCTATAAGATTGTAAGTTTATGCCTGGTTATTGCACGATAGCCTGAGAAAAAAAAACAGGATGAAGATTAATGAGTCGCGTCTTGTACAGCGAACAGCAAAGTTACATAGCCCTGATATCCGTGCGGCACTGTACAGTAACATGCCACAGTCTTGGGCCCGACAATGATATATAGATAGTCCCCCTAACAACAAATATGACGGCAATCAAACAGTACGTCCGTGTACTTCAAATTTAATCTACCACACAAACGGAGGGTACGCATCCGACTAGATTCACATGTATTTGCATCACGAACGGTCAGGGGTGTCAGTTGTAAGTTTGCATCACTATCTGTATGTGTAGCTGAAGGGATACAAGTGAGGCTTATATAAGAATGATAGCAAAAAGTTAACGCAAAACCTGGGGTAAGTGCCTGTGTTTCGTCTTTTGTATGTTTGTGACTGGATCAGTATGTTATTGACCGGGTTTACGTGAGCAATGTGCATGAACGTACCTACAGGACAAACAAATGACACCCCTGAGATCGGGACGGATTCGCTGGACGGATACGTTGTACGACTAGCCAGGTTGTGCCCTTGGCTGCACCGGTGCTATCGGTCTATAGTCTTTACGCGCCGGTAGCACAGATCACAAACGCCGCTCTGACGACTACAAAACAACAGATCGGTCGACCTCCCCAGCCGGTGACGCCATCACCAGGTCAGTGACGTCAGCAGCCTGGTGATGTGACGTCAGCCGTTCAGTGGCATCACGTCATCCGCCCTCCACGACCAGGTCAGGTCGGTTGACCACTTCAGGGAATGTCGATCAAGTGAGACCGGAGATAGCCGGAGAACCCTGATCACTTTTTTTTCTTCACTTCGTCCAGACGCGACGTGGATGATGCCTTCTTCATCTGTCCTCTGCAACGGAAGAATGCTGGGGTTAATTAAGTTAACCCGCCATTGACTGCGGGGTGGGGCGAATATCGCCCCCTGACGAACTTTCGCAATAGCTCAAAATCCAATAGCGCTATCAGGTGAAACTTTGAGTACCTACCTTCTACATTAATTGTACGTCTTCTGTGCAAAAATGAAGCAATTTCGTCGAATAATTTTATATATATTGCGAATTTAGTGACGTCACTATACGCGAGTTTGACGGAGAAAAACAGCTAAACTTCAAAAGACCGTGCAAAGTCCATATGTTGAGCAAAATGCAATAAAAAAACGTCAAACAATAGCAAATGACATGGGCTACACAATGGTTATTTCTGATTTTTTTTCTTCAAATTTAGGTTGTTGACCCTAACAAATAAAAACAAAAGTTTGCGAAAAAATGCCCACAAAATCAAAATTTTACAAGATATTCAAAAACCGGAAGATATATTAGAGAAACACATATGGGCGATTCTCAAGCCAAATTGCAAAACAATATCACGATTTTGGACTGCCTTTTGGCCTAAAGTATGAGTAACTCATGCCGTATTGTTTAATTGTTTTTCAGTTTGTAATTACCAGCTACGAACAAATAGGTAAACGTCATCACTACATTTCTGAGTCAAAACTGCTCCAGAAACATGCCTTTTATATTTAAATTAATCAATGCCAAATTTTGACCTTATGTGACCTGACCTTGACCTGAGCTTGACATAACTTCACTTAAATGAGGTCAGGTGGTAAAATATATCACTTGACTAATCCAAAAACTATCAATTTATATCTCTAAAATAATCCATAAAACATATGTTATATGACTTTCGTAGATCTTTTGCGCACAGTGACCTTTGTGACCTGACTTGACCATGACCTTTGATCTCACTATTGCTCATTTGGGATGTGTATTATTATACCTTTGATAGCACTTTGGGTGATAACGGTCGCAATCAAGGCTTTGTATCCTATTGAAAAGATGGCCCATACACTCCCAATACCTCGATTTTGGCCTTTGACCTGACCGTGACCTGACATGTGACCTCAATTGAAAGTTTAGAGTATGCTTTAGATCTGTCGCATTGAGAGCTTTCGAATGCCCCTTGCGCGTCTCGCTGCGACCATTGGTCCGGAAGATAACCAGGGTCGCGATATTCGCCCCCAGTGAATGGCGTTCGGCTCGGCTGAGACCCCAGTCAATGGCGGATTACGGATTAAAGAGACGCCAAGCCTATATCCTCGGTCACATTGAGTTTTATCTGTGGAAGTGGCTACGAATATTACATGAATAACAATTGCGAGAGCAGTACGTGGTTGCGTATTAATTTGTGTTTTGACGCAATGATAATCAGTAACGCACGCACGCACGTTATGCTGATGGCAACACATGCAAGTGCACACTCACTGATTTGCCCTCGGAGGTCGCCCGGGCGAGGCTCCGGCCCGCCGTCGCGCGGTCAGGGTCATTCTTGATGGCCTGCGACTTGGGCTTCTTGCCGTCGGCGCTCCTCGTGCCGGAAGGCGTACGCGGCTGGGTCTTACCCTTTATGTTGCTGAAACGTAATCAGTAACGTTATGTTGTGTCATATGTCGTGTTAACCCTTGTCAGGAGTCAGGACTGTACATCCAATCCATCCTTGGTTACAGGCTTGTGATGGAAGATAATTAGTTCATATATACCCGCTTACTTATCGCTGTTTCCGCGCTA